>JAIPRL010001527.1:0-48021 GCA_025469235.1 Pemphigus obesinymphae | reverse complement strand
TTCGATTCTTTTCCGGCCGCCTGTACAGTCCGCGAAAACTGTGCAAACTTGTGACACACACGGTCCGGAAAAACTGTGCAGTCCGACTGCGCAGGCCGACCTCTCCGGCAAACCGGAACGTGTGTGGTAGGCTTAATTAAACCATTTTTAATTGCATGTGCATTGTTCATTGATACATTTAATTTACCTTATTGGTGTAATATGCTATCAATAAATATTTTTTGTCCGCTGAAAGTTGATATACTTGGCAATACTTCATGTGCTAAAATGTGGAACGTTATTATAATTAAGTAGACACATTTAATTTATTAAAATTATTTTAAACACTAATTGTACAAATAATGGTGTGTATACTTACTTTCATTGAGTTGAACGCTACGATTGATTTTATGTTTTTATTCACATTGAACAAAATAACATTTCCACTATCGTCCTGTGTCAAAAGTTCGTTATCTATAGTACATAATAAATATAATATTATTATACACGAATGGACAAAAATACAAAACCCAATATTATATCGTTAATTTTTGCATTCTAAATGTGAGTATAGAAATCACATTCCTTCGTTATTTATTGTAATATTTATTAAAATCATTTGAAACTATTTACTCTATTATATTGTAGGTACTAAAAATAAAAAATGTGAACAAAATACCTCATAACCCTAAACGGTATATAAGAAATGTATTTATAACTTATGTTATATAATATTAAATGTGCTCAATGCTGTGTGCATTGACATTGATAGCTGCTTTAAAATTAAAATTTATAATATTTGTATATGAGAGAAATGATAAACATAGTTGCTATATATAATGATCTACTTGTACATATTATCTTATTTAAATGGTAAGAATATAGCCATATTTATATGTCGGTAAAAATATAAATATATTTTGTATTGTCGTGTGTAATTTATTATGATTTAAAGAAGACATAATTGGTATAGGTACAATGTTATATAATATATAAATACATACGTATTTAATTATTTAATCATTTTTATTAAATTAGTGGAAAGATTAAATTATTATGTTAGAATTTTAATTTTAAGAACACGAGTTTTTCTCCACTGGAATGATTTTATCCTCTCATTATAGTATTATAGTTTTACACTATTTTGAAAAATTTTTGATGCTAAAATTTTTTGACGATAACGGCAACACATATTTTAAAAATATATAACAGTGTTTCATAAAACATCAATAAGCGATTGCACTAATGTCCTATTTACACAAATAGGTACAAGTCACATATGTCACAAGTGTTAGAATAATATCGTTTAAATATCTACTAATCAAATATTATATTGTACAGTGGGCAAAAAAAAAAAAAAAAAATTTCCCATCAGAAATCCTTTATCAAAAAACACTTTCATTGCATTTCCTACCTGAAAACGTGTTTACAAAATGTGGGTATTTAAAAAAATACATCACTCGGAAATTAATACATTTTTCTATTTATTCAGAATGTACAAGTTCGTAGAGTAGTCAGATACCTCATGATTATATGTCTATGTACATTATTATATTATATTATAATATTACATATTATATTCATTGATTATATATAATTACGTATAATAACGTATAAGTTTTATTATTTTGTAATTTTCGGTTTTTATAAAACGTAGGTATTTTTATTTTTGTTTTTCTATACGGTATTAATTTTGGTTTAATAAATACGTTTTAAATTCGTACATAATTATTATTTTATTCTATACTTATCAAAATTTTAATAATTTTTAATCTTCCTCCCGCTTTTAAAGCACAGGAGTCGCCACTGTTAATTACCAAGGTATTATTTTAGGAAAGTAAATCGAATACACCATTGATTAAATACCATAATTTAAAATAGTATACATTGATACGAATAATCAATAATTGCATAATAGTTTCCCCATTTACCTATTTTATTATGTACTGCAAATAATAATAATAGTAATAAGTAATAATAGCAATAAAATATTTAGGTAGATATTTTAGGGAAACATAGCTATGAGTGAACGGGCCTCACTCAGTATTTTAACGCTACGCTCACTCAAGTCGAAAATTAAATCGAAAATATCCCCTAATTTACTATAAAACATAGATATATAAGAAAGTATTGTATAATATTGTCCAACATAAAATCGCCATATCTTCTTAACCAAGTTTAAACGCCAAATTCTGATTACACCATCGTTTTCAGTGTTAAAAAGTACATATAGATTCCAAATATTTCAAAAACCTCATAATCTGGTAAACAAGGAGTCTAGAAATATAATAATTTTTCGTCGATAAATACATGTAAAAAAAAAAAAAATTAAAAATTAAAGATCCGGTAAACAATTTAAAAAGTTCTAATGTGACCGGTTTTATATTAATTTTACAGACTACAATAGTGTATAACATTATAATATTTTGTTTCATTCAAAAAAAATAATAGTATTTAATAACGTATTAATTTAGAATAATAAAAAAAACTTACATGGCTATAAGATAAGCAATCTGTGTTATATTTAAGTCAATGGTTATATCATTTTCATTATTATATTATTGTACAAAATGTACCTATATATTATGTTATTCGTTCATGGTGCAACGTACGATTTGAGGGCAAAATAATATATTAATTAATAATACGTAAATCCTAAATACTCTACAAATTTCAATAGCACATTTTCCTATAATATATAAAATCATTTATTTATTATAATTTATATAAACATTTAAATTAGATGATTAGCTCGCCATTTCACCGCAAATTGCAGTATAAAATATATTCATTTTTTTAGGTAAATATTAAAATAAATTCAGAACGAAAATTAACTAGGGGCCCTATCGGCATTTGCCGACTAAAAGATTGTTAAATCCACCACTAATCATAATACTAGGTACGTATCTATGATAACGATCACGGTCGTATAGAAATAGATTACGTAAGTACCTATACTTAAATATGATGTGATTCAAATTCCACCAAGAAGGCGGAAATTGATAATTTCAATTATTTACACTGGTAGCATATAGAAGTTAAAAGTTAAGTTTATATATATGTGGTGTCTACGCACTCCCAAAGTTATCATGAACTACACAATTGTTTACATACCTACTTAACCGAATTATCCTTTTTCGATAATATTTTGACAACCAAATATTTCGGTAAATTATATATAAACTATACCAATCACTACCGACTACCAAATAGTTTAATAACCTAATAGTTCGACTGTTACCGATAGGTTTATCGTTAATTGGAGTAGTCGATAGTTATGAAATATCAACCTATAAATAAATAGTTCTATATTGGTAATTCGATATCCACTTACTAATCACTAATACAAACTATAAAGGTAAATTTAAAAATAGTTTTTACTATTTAATGTTTTAATTATAATTATTTTATAAATTTTTTGTTACCTTAGACTACTCCAAAAACCAAATGACCTTTCCTATTTATCAAGAATAGGCAAAGTTAACTAGCTAAAATTAAATTAATTGCTGTAACATAATGACTGATCGACAACACCACATGCACTATTTTCATTAACTTTATTAAATTGTTTTACTTTATAAAGACTTAATTAAATTCTGAAACACAAACATGTTGTTGTATTCTATTATGTACGATAAGTTGCCTATATAATATTCCTTAGAAAATGACCCATTGGAACAACATTAAGATAAAATAGTTGACAATTTAACATTTCATTCTAACATTTACTTATTAACTAATTGTTGCCCATTCTTGCTATTTATTCATTACGAAAACATTTTTTGAACAGTCATAATAGTTTTTAACTTTATTCATATTTATTTGAACACAATAATAAAATAATATATAAAACAACTACAGGTACAATGGTTGCATATAAAAATATAATATAATAAGAGGTCAGTAACTATCTTATACAATAATATTATCGATTTTTAACAAAAATTTTAAAATTTTAAAATTTAAATAAAAAAATGTTTTTGGCAAAAAGGAGAAACGCCCATTTTATTCGATATTATCCGAAGAAAGTTTTAGACATAAGCCCCACCAATAAGTAGATATGATATCTATATAGTATATAAAGTATAAAGTATACAAAAATACAATAAAAGTATACTATAAAGTATATAAAAAGTTTTGGAGATACTTCGTTGAAATTCCAGAAATGTGTAGTAATGTATAATTATAATATGTTTATTGATTTATAAGTATAGACTTTTGTAGACTTTTGGTCGTTTTAATATTAATGTATTTGTGCCTTGTGGCCGTTTAAAAGAAAATATCTATTTATACATACCTGAAATCCATACTGCGTCGAAATAATTTATGTCTTCCTGGATATCCAATAGCGTTTTCAATTTTAGGGTTTCGTATTTTTTAACGTGAATTTCGGGGTATTGAAACACGCCAATAGTCAAGTAAAATACTAAACTCACTACTGTTAGTAGAAAAAAAAATACCAAACACACGTCACTCATATATCCATTTTTGACTTTATGTAATGAAATGTATTCCTAGAAAAATAAGTGAAATATAACTATGATAGAGATATTTGAGGATTTTTTAGTTCACCTTAATACCTTATTAGGTATACATTTAAAAAATAATAATTTCATATTTCGAGAAAATATTAGTCAAATTTTATTGCTACCAATCGTCTCATTATTTAACATAAGATAGGTATGTGCTTATAATAACTGTAACTACATTATATAACATTACACTAAAAACCCTAACTTTTCCAAAAACAGAAACTAAAATTAATTTCCATTTTATACGAAGAAAAAATACGAATTGTACAAAAAAAAAAAAAAAAACTAAAATGTACAAATGTTTAAATAGTTTTTATTTAAACTGTAATTAAAAAACATTTTCCATAAGATATATAAGTAGGTATAAAATGTCTATAAAATCGTTCAAAATTAGTGTTATTGATATCCGATTGCAATATTATTAGAAAATTATGTAATAACTTGTGATAATAACAAGTGATTGAATTCTGAAAAAAATAAAGACGGATTTTGGACTTAGTTGAAAAATCAGTGTTCTGGGAAATATGAAAGGAAAAGTGACCCGTAGTGGACTTCTTTCCACTCACTCCCAATGAGGAATTTAGATGGACATCACATATGTAGCCATTTGATTAAACTACATCATTGCCTCTCGCCCTAAAAAATGATTTTACTATGCAAAGATATTACTTGGAGGGAACGAATCTCTAATGAACTACTGAGAAAAATCTGTACAGTAAATGGGGTTTTATTTTTAGATTGTTTTGAGATATTTATTTGAAAACTACGAATATTTTTAGTTTAATATTTAGGCATAAGTATATCTGACGAATACGTTAAAATTTTTTGACAGAAATACTAGTTACATAAAAACAGACTACAGGATAGACTATGAGAGTTGTAAAATATAATATAAAAACATTGATTTGGCATACTATTAAGTTTTAATTGATGAATTTTTTTTAAATTTAAAAATGTATTATTCCTTAGTTTAGTAATAAATGACAAAAGTACTAAAAAACCACTGCATATAGTATAAGTAATAATAATATAGTTAATTTAATTTTGATTATATACCTAATACCTATATATATTTTTATCATTATTAAAATATTTTATTAAGCTTAAGTAAAATACATACTCTGTAAAATTTAGAACCAATATTGTCTGATTCATGAGGAAATAACCATTATTTAAACCTAATTTATCATCAATTTTTAAAAGTTTTTTCTGATGTATTTTTTAAAAATCTACCTCTTCAAAGTACCTTCTAGAAAATGTCGTGCCAAAAAATGGGCACGCATGAAAAAATTAGATTATGATATTGCTTACAAAAAAATATAAAACAAATAAACATTATTGTAAAACGAAAAATATTTTGCACCGCTAAAATCTAAAATATAGTCATTATATTATTATTATATTCATTTTTAGGACATTACTTTGTTCAGTAATAACACTCTATTTCCAGTTATTATTGTTTAAAATATTCTATCCACAAAAATAAATTATGAGCATTAAAATTTTTATTTAAATAATTTTTAATAGTAATATTTTTTGGTTCTAAGAGTCCATACCCCTAGACGTCCCCTCCTTAAATACATCACTTCTTATATAAACGTATTTTTTACGTTGTTATTATTATTATTTTATTTTATTTGTAATTTGTATTTATAGTTTTGAGATAATAATTCTTTCAATGTCTTATATATTAAAATATGTAAATATGTGTTATCTATTAGGTATTTATTTTAGATGATAATATGTAGGTATAGGTAAGTACCTATGACACAGCCCACAGGTACATGATAACTGATGTTACTATAACTTTATTAGATTATTTAAACTTGTAGATATAGTAAGTATATCTACAGTTCTCGTAGTGGCAAGTGAAGAAAAACTATCAAATTATCAAAAATTAGATAATAATAATATGTTACCTATTGTTAATTTGAATATTAAAATATATGCGTCCTTTTTATCACTTTAATATGGTAAAAGCGTAAAATTATATTTTAATACCCCAACATTTTATTTTAAAATGTTGTTTACTTTATAATCAGTTATACCAAAAAAGACGGTGTAATTTTCTCAACAATTGAATAGGTATATGTATTTATTGAAATTGTCATTACGAGAGCAGTATATTATCTAGATATACCCAAATAATATGAATTTTAATAATTTTTCATAAATAATTCAATAGATAATAAAAAATTATATAACCAGGATTAAACATTTGTTATGATACAATCAAAGAAATCTTTTTCAATAAGGGTTTATATCCATCCTCCACCAAAATCCCTAGTGTGTGTCTTGCTTACATTATATAAATAAATGTGTAGGTATTATATTCAAATTCAAATGTATCTGGATTAATGGCCACACAAACTTTTTATTTGAAGATAAGGATAGTATAGGTATCAAAACATTTATTTTCATAATTACCAATAGATTAATGCAAAGAAGTAACACATCAAAATCAAAAACCAACGCAATATTGAGTTAGAACAAAAACAGGTATATCCATAACATTTATATTTCTTTACTTTCATTATTGATGCACGATAGAATTTTTTTGTTCTCAATTATTGTGATATATACAATATTCTGATAGTCAAAATATGGATATTAATTATATTATTATGATATTAACCGTATCCATCAACATGATCGTTTATTCTCTCATTTATTAGAACTTTTTTCTATTTACCAAAACCTTAAAAAATAAGTTATTTTTATGCATACAAAAACGAATAGATGTCTACCATTTTATATTATAGTTTTTATGATATCGAATATCATAAAAAAATTATAAAATATAAATTAAAGTCTAAATACCTACCTATAATGTAATGTTATAAACGAATATACTAAGATTGTAAATAATATTATGATTGAATTCAAAATAATAAAAATTAACTTACCATTGTAATAGTATATATTATATTGTCTGTGCCAAAAATATTCAACTAGGTATGTAGGTTTTGTTAATAGTTTAATAATTTCAATTTTATTACTAAACACGTACACGTTTATATTCGTACTAATTCGTTTGTTAAGTGCAGTGTTAGAGTTACACACTACGACAGGAACAGACGAATGGGAGCACATTTAAACAGATGTTTTAACGTTATAAAAGTGTAAAAAAATTAATAATATGAATTTAAAAATATTGGATTTTGCCTCATATCATACTGATGCATTAGTATTGCAATGATTCTATAATAAAATAACTATTTATGACTAGCTACCAGCTACTAGATTCGCCCATGATTTTGATTTATATTTCCAATTTTCAACCTATAATATACGTTCCAACTTACAAACAATTGTAATATAAATAATATAAATTGTAATTGAAATATTTTACGATTTATTACACTTTTCAAATAGTTGTCAAATTACGTCTATTTTGAATGAACATACATATGCATAATATTATTATGACTTTTTATGAGATATCACCTATCACTAAAATATATACAAATACTATTTGGTATGGGCTATGGCATATTGAAATTTGGGAAGATAAATTATATTATAATAAAAATTAATTATATCAATTTGAAATAGATAAATTTTGACTAATATTTACTGATAGTTTTAAAACATAATAATAATAATTATTATTATTATTATTACTATAATTAATAATTCTAATAATATTTGTTATATTATGTAACATGTATACCTATTAAATACGTAATAATTTATAGTGGAAAAATCACATAAAGAATGAAAAATGAATACAGAAATTAAAGTACATGGTGGAGCCGGATATTCTGGCTAGTTATATATAATTCCCAAAGTTTTTCATGTACAAAATACAAATTCATACGCTCGGTTCAATCGATTGACATAATTTATAGATATTTGTCATGTTCCTGGTAGACTCGAGTAAAATTTCATGAAAAAATTCGTGGACGTAGAAGGATGTAACCAGTAAAAAACTTGTTAACGCGGTAAAACTCATTTATTAAAGTTTATTTGATTTTAAAAATTATAATGAATACATGGATATCTTTATATTAAAATATTAATATGTATACTTATGTACTTAGGTCCTACATATTTTTTTATAATTTTTTTTTTGACTATCCATAATTACATAATTTTGAAGAAATGGCTTAAATTATAATTTTAATAATTTCATTTAATATTTTTAATTAGTTATGTTTAATTGAATTATTAAATAAGACGATAAAATAATATCATAAAATATAGAAATTGCATTTATACTTATATACGAGGCTGGGCAAATTAACGAATTTTTTTAACTCGTTAAGTTAAGTTAGTTTAAAAAAATAAGTTAAGTTAAGTTAAAAATTACTAATATATTTTTTTTATCAACTTTATAAGTTAAAAGTTAATTTTAAAATAAAAAATAAGAAAATACCCATCAGCCTCTAAAATGCTTATATTTTTGTATACACACTAATATTTATATAAAACAGACAGTAGGAGGTACCCACTATTTCAATAATATTTTTAAATATTGGAAAGACTCAATTATTAAAATACAGATCAATAAAAAAAATCAAAAATAATAATATAATAAAATAAAATATTAGCCAACAAAACGAACATTTACTACAATATTTATCTCTGTCCTCGTGTACCTACAATATTATTATTTTCTTCTTCTATGTAATTGGTGTATTTAGCTTTTGTGCTCAATTTATTTTATTGGTATATTCAGATTTTAAAATTTATTAATTTATTTATTCATTATATTTATTCACGACTGTCATGAACTTATATAGGTAGGTACCTACCTAGTCAATATTATTAGCTAATAAAATAACAGAATCGTATTGATGCCACCTTGACTTAAAATATAAAGCTGGAATTCGGGTTAAAAATAATAAAGTCATAAAGACAATCAATGTCCATTGCCATGATTCAGTAACAGCACAACAGCATCTATCAAAGTGATTACACAATTATAATAATAATATATCTATTATTTTATAATAGGTATATATATATATATATATATATATATCTAATATAATAGGTATAATATTTAGGTATATATGAAATTGATACATTTATATAATATATGAAATATAATATCATAAACTGTGCACGTTGATAATGTTACATTAATTTTCTTACAACTGCGGTCCTATGCAATATCTACTGCCAAAAATGACAATGTACGTCATAAAATATGAAACGTGCAGTGTGTTTATACTATATTAATATAGTATGCTCATTTTATAGTAATTATAATTTTATGCCTAAATGTCACAAAAAATACTGCCTTAAGGTTGTGTATGAAAATACAATTAAGTAAAATATCTTTATTAATTATTAGTAAGAACATATAAAAATATCCAGGCGAAATCATTTATAAAATATGAAAATATGCTGAATTAAATTCTTTAATTAAATAGTTTAGATTATGGAAATTAAGTAATATTAACATAATATAAGTGACAGTTTAAAAGATTGAATAAGTGAATATATTATATATACCTATATATTGTGAATACCAACTTTTTACATTTCAAAAGTAAGAATTAAGAAATACTGCATATTTTTAATTGTGTTTTAAAACGATGAAAATTTCAATAAACGATATAGGTCATATACCTACTAATAAAAGAACGGGTTTTTATTTTAGTTTAGCAATATTTACTAGCAGCATATATATTCGAAACGACCTAAATTTAAAGTCAAATTCTTTGTATGCGTTAAAACATTTTTTATTTTTAGTGTATACATAACATGGTATATTCTGAAAACAGATTTTAATTCTTTATGATATCTATTTGAAATATATTTTCAATTTTTTTAAATAATTAATTTTTGGTGAAATTTAGGATGGGTAACTAAAATCTAAAATCCAAAACTCAATCTCAAGTACACTCCAGGACAAATTCAAATTGATTTTCAATGTCTGTATCGTACTACAAGATCGATTGACATTATATTTGATATTACAATAATTTTCAAATAGTATTATTAGCTGTATAGATAGTAGGTATGTCGTGTGTTTTGTAACTTGTAGACAGCAAAACATCGCGTGTATGAATCATATTAACTAATATAATTTTATAAAAAACACATTTTCTATTCAATGACAATAAAACCTCATTTTACAACAAAACACTGATAACCAAAATAACATTTTAATATTAACATTATTACCATAGATATTCAATTTAAAAGCACATATTATTTTATGATTAGGTACTAGAACTAGGAATATCCAAACTGAGAGTGCCATATTGTATATGAAATACCTAGATACTTATCCTTTTTCTAAAATGTCCCTTTTCAAAACTATTACATTAGGTTAAACGGAAATATTTTTACAATATGAGTACTGAATATTAAAAACTCCCAGGTTCAAAAACTGTGTAAACAAGATACCTACATCTTGTATGATGTTTTTTAAATCAAAACATAATCCTGAACTTTATTTTCTTGATAAATGAAGGTATAATTAAAATATAGAAATGTATACAAATGTATTGGTAAATAAAAATAAAAGTAAAACAAACAATTTTTAATTTTGTTAGAAAATACAGTATTTTTTTATAGCCACAATTGCAATATCCGTACTCTGGTATATACTTATGAATATTGTAAATTATAAATATAAAATGTATGAGGTATACTACGTTAAATATTATAAAGTGAAAAACGAATGGCTACCTATAATAAATTCTATACATTTTTTCACCATATTATAAAGTGTATATACAAATGTGTACCTACCTATCTAGTAAAAATGCACTTATTGAAGTTTTTGCTTAAGTGTGTATTATAATATAAGCACATGCATATAGAAAAAATTTAAAATTTAAATACAGCAGAAATTTAAGAATTTGAATATTCTAGTCTTCAAATTTTTATAATGTCATATATGACACCTATTGGTTATATATCGTGTATAAAATTATTTACGGAATTTCATAGTTGTATATTATCTGATAATTGAAAATTTCGATTTTCCAAAGTTCTGTTGCATAAATTAAAACTATTGTATAAATGTGAACATAATAAGTCAAAAAAATTATATAGTGTAAATAAAATAGTACTATCTACTAATATTTCAAAAGTGGAACATATTATAATGCGACAAAAACGAACATAGCAATTCATTCGATTTATTCTCCATTTGTACTTTCAAAACTGTTTTCTGGCATGTTGATTTGGTCTTTGGTCTTTTCTACTGGCTTTTGACTATTTTTCTTCGCTGTTCTACCAAACAGTGTAAATGTGTACGACGTAGACATTTCAGCACCTAAAATAATTTTGAAACTTAATAGTACCGTAGAAGAACCATCGAAATAATAAAAACGAATGAAGTTAAAATAGGCAAATTTTACACTGTACACATAAACCTTTGAAACTCTCATCTTTCTGTACAACGGGCCCTAAATAATTGAACCTCTCAACCTCTCCTACTACAACCCCACTCAACTTTATTTCTAGTTTTTCCCTATTCGCTCTGTATACCCTTTCACCAAATTCATACTGTATATATTCTGTTTTACTCCTACTAATCCTTAGTCCTTTACTTTTTAGAGTTTCCCTCCACTCTTCACGACTACCATTCACTTCCTCAAAACTTTCTCCTATCAGTACTATATAATCTGCAAACAACATGCTCCATGGTACCTGATCCTTTATACCTTTTGTTATCTCATCCATTACCAGCGAAAATAAGTATTGATTCTATATAATACAATATACAATGTATTTACAAGTGTTTTGTGGGACTCAAATATTTAAATATTTAATATATTTACCGCTACTTGATTCACGATGAAGCATTTTCAAGATGTTTGTTGAAGTTATTAAGTGTCTATACTTTGGAGTAGTGAATGTGTACAGTAATGGGTTTACCAAAGCATTGATGGGAACAATGAATACAATTACCCATCCGTACATTTTACCTATTTACGTAATTTTAAAAAATTATATAAAAAAATTATAAAAAAATATTCAATTTTAAAAAAAACGCTGTCTAGATGCAAATAGTACAAGTTTGATTATCGTTCCTTCGATAATTGTATAGAATAAGGTAATAACTATTGGTATTTTTTTAGATTCAAAAGCAAAGACAATACATTGCATTCGAAAAACAATTCTGAGCGAAGTTTGTTACCTAGGTACCTATATAACATTATTATTTTCCAACTAATTCTCATTAATAATGGATTAATTTTTTGTGTTGTCCCTTCTGACCTCATTCCTCACCCCCAAAAAAATGACAATCGAACAACTATTTTTACTTATTCATAACCCTTTCCCTTTTATAACATATATTTAAATATTTTATATATATGTTATATATAATTTAATAATATATAATAATATAGGTATAATGCTATTAACTCAATATTTAGAAGTTCCAAATAGTTTAAACGAGTATCACTCGCATAGATGATCTCAGTCCTTAGATATGATTTGATTATTTTGAGTAATCTGAAAAATATGTACAACATAGTAACTGACTTTAGTAATAAATTAATTAAGTTAAAACTAACTTTTTAAGTATCCACGGAAATGAATACGATAATTTATAAATTATATATATGTCTGAATCTTTAAGATATTGTTTTTGTAATACTTGAACTTTTCATTTTATTTTGGAAATTACTAACTTCTAATGAAAAAATACTAAATAAAATATTGACTTTAACATATGGAGAATGAATTTCTACGTTTCCTCAATTGTGCAAGTAACAAATCCATTATAATAAAGAATGTATTAATTTTTAATGAATCATATGAAAATTTCCCTTATATTTGGTGTGAGACTTTGGATTCATTAATTCCAGAATTCTTCATGTCTAGTTCTCCGTAATATTAAATCAATTATGTATTTAATCAAAGAGTTATTCAAAGTTATAACAACTGTCAAATCAATTTTAACAATTTGTAATTTAAACAAAAAAACATGACAACAAAAAAAGGTCAGTCATAATCATTTTCCTCAAAATGTTCAGAAATCGCTTTATAAACAGCAAATAAGCAGAAAAAACAGTAATTTTTTCTAAAACCATAAAAATTGTGACCCCGCAAAATTGAAACAAAAAGCATTCCATTTAAAACTTGTCGGGACAATGAAACGCAATCCTCAAAAACGAGATAGTCTTGCAAAAAACGGGATGTATGGTACTATTAATATTATTATGGTACTATTAATGTATATACTATTGTACTATTAAATCTACTGATACAAGAATATCCATTTCTAAACTTATTCCTTTTTTTAGTATTCCTTCAATTTTATTCTTAATTTTGAGATTTTCTGTTAGGTTTTCAATATAAAGAGTTAATATTTGGGTAATTTATGTCCAATTACAGGATAAACTTAAGCCTTCTTCATATTTAGCTCCCTAACGAATGTCTGATAATCTAACATTTATGTGCCTTTTAGTTGTACCAAAAAAAAAAAAATATATATTACTAAATTTAGTACAATTACTAACTACATTTTTACAAACTAAATTTAATGAGTGTACTGTACAAACTACAAGGAATATAAACAGCACGAGGACTTTTTTGGGAAAGTTACTTGATTATGTTTCCCAAACTGTAATCATACGAAAAAAATATTGAATATCAAAAATGTCATAAACGATGTTCATTAAAACAACATCTTTTAAAATTAAACCCCTCCCCTAGCTCTCCTAAATACGTCACTATATAAAGCAGTCTATTATATTGGTGCAGACGTGCAGTTGATATTTATAAAGGGCCTAGCAAACATATGATGCTTTTTCATAGGACGTAAATTTATTTTGTTTATTAATATATAAAATATAATTTACGTTTGACGATTTTGCTTGTAAATATATCATTATTGAAAAAATTATTTTTGTTAAAATTGTATTTTATATTTGGTTATGACTTATGTTTAATAATGAAAAAAAATTTGAATTAATATCCTATGTAATTAATTAAATATACACTTTAAGTCATTCATTACGAATAATAATTACCTACCTATTGCATTATATTTATATTTAATGGCAGATTATAAAATAGGTACCTACTTAAATAAGTGAAATAATATCTACTATTTTTAGACTATTATTTATAAGTTAATTATAAATTATTTATAAATGAGTTGAAATTAGAAATATTTAATTATAATAATAAATAAACAAATTTTTGTTTTAGTTTTTCTTGTTCGATGCTATTTTTTTTATCAATTCCGAGGACATTTAGGTCAAATTCTTGTAGTTTAATGCCTCTGAACTATGCATATTCATTTATTATTATAGATAACACATAAACTCACTTGAAATATGAAATTTTCTTAAAGCTGCAAATTTTAAAACTATTATGGGTAACCAACATAAAGAATTTGCCAAAACGATGAAAAAGAAACGGACTGTAAAATCAAAATCTCCGGCAGATATTCGGGCGGCTTGTCTTGTTTGCCTTACACTTAGAAACATTAATGCGTACAAAACGGTCATTAACAATAAACTACAAAATAAAAATCAGTTAAATACAATAAAGCTGAATAAAATAAGTTGTACATGTAATAAATATCATATTTTTACCTTGTAGTATGTAGTCCCAAAAACATGAACGCCGAATATTGCCAGCCGATTAAAAATGGATCTTCGATATATAAAGGATAGCACAGTCCATTGGAACCATAAAATTTCGACGAATGCTTCCACAAAATCACTAAAATGAACATAGGTACAAAATTAATTTTCCGGATTTTTTTCATTCAAATAATTTGAAAAAGCATTCTACAAAAATTTCGATATTACTGTTTTAGTGAAAATTAGGTAATCTGGAAAATGTTATATTATTTTCGATTCTAAAATTATGCACATAATATAATTTTCATTATAGATTTCAATTTAAGTATGAACACTTTAAGTTAATAATAAATACTTTCAATAACAACAGATTTATATAGGTAGGTATTTACCAATTTAAATTGATTTACCAATACATTTAAAACAAATTGTAAAAATATATAGGTACCTACTCAGTATAAAACTTACATGGCGCTATTGCTACAACTATTCCGATCAACCAAATTGATACCATACAGTACACGGCTGTTTTTAATTTTAAAACTTGATATCCTGAAAGTGGTACAGCTATCAGTAAGAATCTCTCCAAACTAAGAAATACCAAGATGAGCATAGACACCTGTGAGAATATTCATAATAATAATTAGGTGATGCATTTCTTTAGTTAGGTACGTAGCTACTTATTATAAAATTTTGAAAATATAGTGAATGTTCAATGTTGTCATTTTTTAAATATAGATCTAAATAATTAGGTAGGTAATGTTTAAGTTTCATTTTAAAGGTCTCATGTAGCCAATTTTGAGAGGTCAAATTCGACCTATCCTGTTTTCTACCATTAGGTAGGTACCTACATTTTTACGTCAATTATCATTTATCATTATACATAAGTATCTACCTATTTAATAATCCACAATTTTTTCTAACAGTAAAAATTGCAATAAAAACAATAATAATATGTGAAGCAAAAATAAATATTCATACCTTATTTAATAACTTACCTAATATGAATACCTACATTAAATTTAAATTTTAAATATCAACGCACTCAACAATATAATATATTATATAATATAGATGTCCATCTTATTAGATTCTTTTTAAAGTAGAAATTTTTTTAATGATTTTTCTATATGTTATCCACATAATATTTTTATTATTATGTAATATTTGAAATAAATTATTACAGTATCTATTATAATATATTAATATTGTAGAAAGGGACTAACGATTTTTTTATATTTTGTATTCCTAAAATCGTTTTGGCTGATGAAAATTAAAATTGCCAATTCTAGATTTATATTGAAATTTGAAAATATTGTCATTGGTGTTTTCTTAAATTATTTAATTTCACTAAGCACTATCGCCAACGACCATACCACGTTGAATACACCAGTTCTCGTCCGATCACTGAAGTTAAGCAACGTCGGGCGTAGTTAGTACTTGGATGGGTGACCGCTTGGGAACACTACGTGCCGTTGGCGTCTTTCTTTTTCATTCGGTGCTTAATATATAAAATAAATCCGGTTTTGAAAGAAAATAAATTTGTTGGATTTTTTTTTATACTTCACATTTCAATGAATTAAATTTCAGATTCTGAGCGGAGCGAAGAAACCTACCTAGTGATTTTACAGTGATAGTACTATTTAATTTTTTTGTTATCAAGTTTTCGACCAGAAAATTTTTCTTATCGTCACATGCTTTACCATTTTTCAATAAAAAATTACAATTAGTTAGTACTTTAGAGAGGTCAAATAAAGATTTCTAAAATTTCAAAAATAATGATATGAAAATCATGAAATTTACACCGAATATGTAATTTTGTATTATGTATTTATGTTAATGATGATAAAATTTTAAAATATATATTTACAATTTTGTACTATTTATAGACATTTTAGAATTAAATGTTATTAAGTCCTAAAATGAATAATTTTGGATTTTAAAACTTGACAATTTTAGACAAGATTACATGTAAGTTTCTCTAATTATAGTCCAAACATTTCAAAAATCCGTTTATCAATATTTTTTATTTTATCAGGGTATATTTTCGAATTAAACTGTCCGAATGATCCGGCCTTATAGGTGATGCGAATGAAAGAAGTACCTACACTTAAATCATATTTCAATTAATTTGTTACTTATGCGACATGGTGTTTTACAAAAAATCGGGAGATATTTAAATATTTTCTATTTCATTTGGGACATTTGCGAGCGTGGCTATATGTTTCCCTAAAATAATGATACGATAATACAGCGCTGTCGATACGTATTTTTATGAGTAATTTCAAAGTAGAATTATATATTTATATGTATTAAAATTATCAGTAAAAGTATTGATAGTGCATAACCCGAATAGTATAAACTCTAAATAAGAAAACAACACGTTTTATACGAAAACGCAACCTAAAATGTGTTGTTATCAAAAAAATGTATACCACTATAACTTCAAAATTAAGCCTGGCCGAAAATTTTTTATCACAATCACAAAAAAACAAATTAACGTGAGTTAAAAAATTATTAAGTAATCAATGGACAGAGGTTCGAATCCAGTCGCCGAAATTAAGAATTGTTGCAAGATATACGTAAAAATTAAAAACATGGACCTAGAAGGAAGTCCAATAATTGGATTGAAAAATACAATAAAAACACTATGTTAGCCTGTCAGATTTTTTTCCATTTGACTGATTTGGAACCCATCTGGATCGAAATGGACTGGTTTAAGACCCATCTAGACCGAAATAAACGGGTTTGAGACCATTTTTGCAAGATCAAGACCGAAGTTGCTCATCACTAGTTCATATAGAAGGCAATTTTCCTTCATGCTTAAGAAAACTACTGAAAAATGTCAGGTTCAATGTACCATCTAGAACAAATTTTCTATCTTTAATATTTACACTCTAAAACTCCTAATCGACTTCTTTTGGTTGAAAAGTTGCTCACGGAAAAAATTCATCATGATAAAATTAATAGCTTCCTCATTTCGCTTAGAATGTAAAACATTTTTTTATTATTCCAAACTTTAAAAAAAACCAACTGTAAAACGATTTTTAGAAAATAGGATCAATAGAAAGTTGTTAAAATTTAAATATTAGTATATTAATGAATCATCATTCATCATTAATAAGTGTCTTGTACAAAAATAATATATTATAATAGAATTGACTAAAATCTACATATCTCTATGCATTTAGAATGTATTGTGATAATGGATTTTCATTGAATGGAAAGTACAATCAACGATTTTTGATGATATTAAATTAATCTAAACTATATTCAATACAAAATAATAAAACACAAATCAATTGGTTGATAATTGGAGATAATAAATTTATTTCAAGTCCTGTTCCACCACCATAGGCTTAACGTGAACAAATTCTGTGGGGGGGGGGGGCTATAATCCCAACGTGATATACTAAATCGTAAATAAATTTGTAAGAAACACAAGTACATGATCTTCCCTCAGCATCACCCTCGCATAGCCCAATCCTTTCCCTCTACCAATGCAACCTACTCTTTTTTCAGTTAAAAATTTCTTGAAAAATTAAACTTATATAGAATATAATTTATTTTCAAAAAAAAATTGTTTTTTTTTTAAATTTTATTAAACGACAATATTTTTCAAGAAATATATAACTACCCAATGGATAATGCAAACTAAGGAAGAATATAATAAAAACGAGTAACGGATTAAATTTTATTTTTTTTTTTGAATCGCAACTGGAGGAGAACTGCATTAGTATTACTTCCCTCCTGTTAAATATAAAAATATATAAGTAGGTACCTACTCGTAATACTTATAGCAATAACACAATATTATATTGTTAAGTATATAACATGTTTATAATTTTACTATTTAGCGAAGGAGACTCCTATTATTAAGAAATCTAATCCAAAAATAGAATTTTTAATTTTAAAATAAGAAATAGGGTTCAAACAAACACACAATTATTTAGTATACCCATCACAACCTTACTATTTAGCCAAATACTAAATAGCTCACGTATTATTATACGCCTTAGTTCAGTGTTAGTAGTATATTAGTGACATAAGTGATAATTGATACAATAAGGCTGGGAATTATGAACTAGGAACTAATGAGTTAAAAGTTATAACTAAGTTAAAAATTAACTTTATATTAAACCTCAGATAAATTTTATTCAAATTAACTTTTAATTTTATATGTTACATATTAAACTTAATTGTTTATAACTTCACGCTAATAATATGCAAAATGATCAAAATTTTGTTAAATTTTGTCCCAAGAACAATGCAAATTTTCTTATTGAGGTGTATCTTATTAGTATAGGAAATTTTATTAGTGCATATGTACCTAATGTAGAAACAATTATATATAAACAAATAAATATCTTCTTTTCTTAATTTTCTTATTATTATAAAATAACATATCATGGGATTTTACTGAGAAAGTGTGAAACGATATTTTTTTTATCTTTTATATCATTTATCACAAAATTTTCCAAAAATATACACATTTTTATCCAGTATGAAATAATCTTCTTATTTGTTTAATAATTAATTAATTATTTTTAAGAAATAATTAATTTTATGAAATATTAAATTATTTTCATTGTCATAAAACTATCCAAACCCATTAAAAATCTTATTGAATACTGAAATGAAATGAAATTTTAAAAAAATGCTGTACAAACACATAGAGTTTAACATATATTAAAAATGTTTTTTTAAGGTGCCTGAGTAAATTCTGGGGGGCTATAGCCCCCTTAGCCCCCCCTTATGCTACGCCTATGTCCACCATCCTTCCAATAATATTCATCCCGTTATACGGTACTTACTGTACATTTGAACAAATGAAAATAAAAAGGTGAAATATGATATAAAATATCATTAATAATATCAATATATATAATTGGACTTTTAGTAAATACTTCTGACGAAATCACTGCAGTTATGCCGATCGCTGTACATAGGTTAGACGATTCCCACTCGTGAGCATATAAATAATACTGATTTTGATATATTTTATCGTGATAACCAATAACCGTTAAGTATATCACCATGAGCAAATCGGAAACTGAAAAGTACATAATATAAATGGTGAAAAATTCGAAGACAAGTTAGATAATATACAAAGAAAATCATTAATTATTACCAGCCAAATTCCGTATGACAAAGTTTATTGCTTTATTTTCGTCTCTGAATGAACTAAACATTCGACCGTACAATACCAACATGTTCATAATCAATGTGAAAAGTGTCACCGTCCATAAGAACCAGTGAAATATTGGTTTTGAAAGGAGATTTAAACTAGACGACAAGCCTTCACATATAATCATACATTTTTCATAAAAAAAAAAAAATAATAATAAATATTTATATATATATATACACATTTATTTGGTCAGACTTGGGTAGTATTCAAAATACTTTTTGAAGTATTTTGAATACATTTGAAATATTTATAAAACTTTCAATCTATTTTTAGAATAACGTTTTCATTATGTTTTCGTCGGACTCCAATTTAAATTCTCCATTCGAAATTTAAAATTATTAAAACCCCACAAACACACATTGATGATTATTTATAATCGATTAAATAATAGTATAAAACTTAGGTACTACCTACTTAATGTTTTCATTATTGAATTCAAAAGTATATATTTCTAAAAATAATTTTAATAATTGGAAATACATACAGGGCATTTTGATTACTATTCATAATATGTACTTATTTAAAATACATTCAAAAATTATTTAACCCAAGTTTGTATAAAGTCAAGAGTTTCCCTTGTAGATATTTATTCACTGTAATATCTCCTAGGTAAATTAAAATTGTTTTTAATTTCTGAAAAATGTAATAGGTTTAGGAATTTGGAATTTAGGAAATTTAGAAATTTATGTCAAAATAATATGAGTACATCATATACCCATACATCAAAATATGTCTATTTTAAATTTTGAGTGGAGCGAGGAAGTTCTTGGTTTTACAATGGTATGTTTTTTATTAACTATTTTTTATTATTAGTTCTATTCAATTTTTTATTTACATATACACTTTTTCGGGTAGAAGGTGTCACGTAAGAGTTTAGGGGTATTTTGGTTTTTGATAGAAAATTGGTTCCAGATGGTACTTTGAAAAGGTCATTTTTAATTTTCTTATAAGTACCAATTTTTAACGAAAATACTTTATATAAATGCAAGAGAAATAATAAAATAACAAATAAAGTTGTTAATAATATTAAATATTATGGGGTATATGAAATTTGGCTTAGAATCATTATAATTTACTTTTTCATTAAAATCTTTAACAATAATATACTATATCCTGTCAGAGGATTGAAGGGACGATGGACAAACTTCCACCATCTGTATCTGGACAAGTTTTCTTTTATTAATTATAGTAACAAATGTATAATTTACGATAATAATATTATTAATTATGTTTAAGTAGGTGCTTAATTAATGATTTTAAATTGAAATTTCCAGAATTTAAAAAACGTTACTAACCTAGGAGATTTACAAAAAGTAATGTCCTTATAGGTCACCCTATATAATATTTTTAAGTATATTTTAGATTCTGGGTGGAGTGAGGAAGGTAATGATTGAACAGTGATGTTTATTATTATATAGGTAGGTACTTACCATCCGTATTTGGATAACAGACATCAACATGTTTAGCATATAAAACACAATAATGGAATTCTTTTAAGTAACTGAAAAATGTATATTTAGAAAAATTTACATTTTAGTATTTAAAGTTTTAAAACATGATCCTAAATATATTTAGCTTACAGAAATTTAAGTTCAGTCAAATTATCGAATAATGTCATTTCGATGTTTTCTTTATCAATACCATTCATATCCCTGTAAAATTAATTGTCTTTTAATAAATTGTATTTTTATTACAACTCTTTTAAGGCAATTTCAATTTCCAAAATACTCGGAATATTGTTAAACTACTATTATAGGAACTTATTCAAACTTCAGCTAATAATAAAATTATTACACAATAGAAATATATAATATTAAATATTATATATCTCTATTGTGATATAAATTATGTATTATAAGGTTTTATGATTGCAGTACTTATAACTATTTTGACTTATAAATGGAATACCTAGGTACTGTGAATGATATTTCTACAAAAATATATACTGTAAATGGGACGATTTAAGGTTACATATACAATATTGGTCTAAACACAAATAAATCAATACATAAAAATATAAATTAATATGATTATGCGGAGTATTAAAGAAAATAAATATTATAATTACAAAGCTGGACTTAAAGAAGAAAAAAGCACGTTTTGTTCAAGAAACCTATTTGTTTTAAAAATCTTTTCTTATGGATTTTTTATGGAGAGGTTGTAAGTAGGAAAAAACGAGAGAATAAATTAATTTTAAAGTTTCAGATGGCTCTTGTCCTGGCTTAAATATAATATCTATACTGTTATACAATATTTCTGAAGGAACACAAATACAAATTAATATTTATTTGTATTTATAGATAAAAATTTTTCTCACAAGTTCTCAGCACGCGTAATTAATCTTAAATGATTTTTAATCAATATTTACGAATTTTGTCATACGTATGTTCGTAGAATATTTTGTATGTATGTATATATATTTTTTTTAGATGACTAATAATAATTTTTTATTATTAGGTACCTAATGAATATACAATTGGCTTGATCATCCAATTATTAAAATTTTAAGTCCATTCAGACCTAAATAATATTATTTCATAACTATAAATTGTACTAAAAAAAATCTAAAAATTTAATCGTTATAAAACTTATAAAAATCATCGTATTATACGCACTTTCGAATGTAATAGTTAAAAATATAGTGTATGGTTTCAGATGGTTTTGTATTCGATTTTATAAATGTATAACTATTAAAAAAGCTCACAAATTACTTCGATCCGTAAAAATTTGGTTATACTTTCTTTTTCTACATATTATATTATCTACATCAATACATCATTCAATAGCACGTATTAAAAATATATAGGTACTTACAACGAAAAGAGGTTTTTCATATCTTTGAAAATGTCACTATTTATTCGCGTTATCGGATTATTTCCCAATGATCTATAAACAAATAATTTGTATAAAACCGTTTATTTTACACGAGTAATAAACAAGAACCATTAACTATCTTACAATTTATTTAACGATATTAATGGACGTAACATTGCCTGTGTGAGTATGGTTATCCGATTGTTATTTATTTGTCTGTAAATATAATACAATTTTATTAAACGTAATATTAATTTAATTTACCTACAAAAAATTTATTTTCAAGTACAAAAGTTGTTCATTACAATTCAACAAGATTTAACGAGTTTTGGAATGCGTTTTTATGGATCACCGTGATCACATTGTATCGTAAATCCCTGGACAAATAAAAATACAAGTACAATCATTAATAGTATTACAATATTAATTTTTATTATTATTAGTTTTGATAGTCAATCCATAGAATATCATAATATTATCAACTTACAATTTTCGTAGATTCGGTAAATCTGTAAACAGGAACTCGCTTATTGTTTCAATTCGATTACATGTTAGATTTCTTCAATAACGATGTGATGTATAGAAAAAATGTCTAAGTATTAGATAACGATAGGAAAAAATCATTATAAATATAAATAAATACTTACAACACCGTTAAATTCGATAAGTATGGAAAACATTCATTCTTAAAAGTTAACAAATTATGCGATAAATCTCTAGAATAATTTTAAAATAACAATATTGTTAAAATTGAAATAAAATAACATATTAATTTTTTATTCTTACAGCCATAACAATTTAGTCATGTGTTTCCAGGAGTTTAAATTTAAATATTCTAAGTAGTTTTTGTCCAAAAATATGTTTTTAACATTGTCTAATCCGTAGAACGCATCTTTTTCCAATACTCCCAAATTATTATCTAGTAATAAACTGAAATGATATAATACAATAAACAAATATTATTTTAATAAAAATCAAAAAATAATAAATATAAAAAATATAAATTTTTATTTTTTTCGAAATAAGTAATTATTTTTCGTATGGCATAAATAAGAAATTATAAATTCAAAATGATTAAAAACTACTTACAGCCATTGTAATTTATTTTGATGTTTGAAGACAAATGGTGGTATTCTTGATAATTTATTATATTGTAACTGTCTAAGAATACATTCATATATTATGTTTTATAAGAGTTTTTGTTATTGAAATGTATAAAACGAACAATACTTACAACGTTTTCAACGAATAATAACCATCGAACGAGTCGTTATATAGTATTATTTCGTTCATTTTCATCGACCTAAAACCAGATGTATTGATTCATAGTTATTTTGTTAATTTGTGTAATGCCATTCATTAATTACATTACTTGTACGTTGTTGGTAACGTTTCTAGGCACTTCAGTTAGACCGATTTTTCTACAACGCAACAATGTATTGTTGCAATCACATTTGGTAGGGTATCCACGTAAAACTAATAAAAGTAGGTATATCACGAGTCAGTTAAAGTCAATGATATTTTTGAATTCTGAGGGGAGCGAGGAAGCTAATGGTTTACGATGATATTTACATATTTTTAATTTTCTCTGAACAACTTTTCGACAAAATTTTCGAGTTTCTGCACTTTGCAGAGGTTCGTTTTCTAATTTCCAGTAGTATCCTTAAGCGTAAAAGAAAACCATCTTTTATGACGGAAATATTTTATAAATATTGCGGAAATAACAAAATGTCAGGGTTAGGTATCTATTTTTTATTTTATTGTATTATTATTATTATATTACACGAAATCTCTGCTCAGAATCATTTTATTTAATGCAATATATGATATTAACAGTATACACCAAGACTATCCGCCCGATAACCGAAGTGTTTCCACATCTACTGACATCTAGTGCACATTATTTCAAATTGTATTCTCTAAAACTTTATGGAACCCATGTTCATCGATCGAATTTAAAATGTTTAGATATTCCCAAAAATCCCTTGAAATATCTAAAAAATATTTAGAAATTACATTTTTTTTTTCTTTACGGTTTACAGTACCAATTAAAATTTAAAAATTATAATAATTTAAAATTTCAATTTTAAAATAATTCATGTTACCCATTATCATATAGAATACAACATTAAATGAATATAGTAGATACTCAATGCTGCATAAAAATATGTTTTTCAAAAACATAACTTATAGTAGAAAGCTCTATAGAAATCTTTCGAAATTTATGGAAATCTAAAATCTAGTATATAAAATATTCAGTAGTGACTCACTCTTGGACTTGTTTACTTTTAAAAGTAACATCTATAATTTAATCAATTTAGCAGATAAAGTACAACTTTATTCTCCCTTCCTGTATATTCATTAATATAAGGATCTATCCTTACTATCTCTATACTCTATACTATGTGCATTATTATGTGCAGATTATAAAATCAGATAGGTACTTGATACATGTTGACTTATATGATTTCGATTACAATTTGAGTACATGTTTTCATTTATTAATTTTGGTTCATGTTCAAAGATTTGCCCAGTATTATTTATATAGGTAATACTTTTATTTATATATATTTTATATTATAACACATTATAACAATATTATTATATCCATTTAATTTATTTACTATACAATTATAAATATTAATTACCAATACTTTAGGAATATAATAAGTAGAATATAGGTACAAGAATAGTTCAGAGAGGGACGTAATTTTTATTAAAGTAGATATAATTTTTTTAATTTTTTTCTCTTTTCGTTATAAGAATAATTAAAATCCCTTCAATAATTAACACGGAAAGAGGTAATTAACAGAAACAATCATTTCATTTCATTCATAATACTCATCAGAATACTATATATTGTTTAATATATTAGTGTACTAATATTATAATTTCTTTTTTCGTCGAAAACCTATGGTTTCTAATTGTCATGTAAATATTATTAGTAAAACTCGGATTTGCAGCACAATAAATAGTTTAAAAAAAGCTTTAAAATAAAATAAGTATTTACAATAAATTAAGTCAAACTATAAGCAATTCATACCATAACCTCACTTTATAATTTAAATATAATATGTAGTCTAAAAACTATTGATTAAATATGATATGAATTTAAACAATTTATTAAAATTTTTACACAAAAATTATGGAAAATTATTCAAATTTTATCAGGTATAGGTTGAATGTTTTGTTTTAAAAAAATGTTTTCCAACCGTTCCATTTTTGACAAAAAAATGACGTATAGTTTTAAATGTATTAATTTTATAATTTTAATTATAATTAAATTTATAAAATTAACCAAAGGAATTAATATTAAACAAGTTTCAAAGTAGGTATAGGAATATTTAAATATATAATAATATATGGTCAAATTAATATTTTTTGCAAACTTACCGCAGGGTATAGGAATATGGTTTCTTTTTTTCTTTTCCTCAATTTTTGTCCAGTTAACATCTATGATTTTACGAAAATATTGTAAACCTCCAAATAAATCGGCTAAAATAATATTTAATATTATATAAGTAGCAATTTAACAAATACGTTTTCAAATCTTTAACATTTGAATTTGCATACATTACAAATTAAAAAATAATTTATATCAATATAAATCATAATTGTACTAGGTTTTGTATATTTACGCCATTAAATAATTTAATTGATTTACTATTACATTTATTATATATTATGAGCATTAAATAAAAATAAATTTGAAGATATGATAAATTTATAATGAGATATGGAGTTTTTTTTCTTAGCGTTTAACTACAAAACTAAAATTATGTTTATATATAATCAGGATAATGTTACACTCGCAGCCTATGGACGTATAATATAGACAGATTAAATAAAAGTTATCTATACATCCTAAATATATGACACCTATGCCAAGCAATAAATAATGAAATTTTAAACTATTTGGGAAAAAAAATTAAATTACGATTTTTTTTCATGATGTAAACCAATATTTTCAGTTTTGCTTATATCAGAGGTTCACATAATTTCAATATTTTTGATGTAATAAATGCTTGTAAATTTAACGTTTACATTTATTTAAATTTTTATAAACAATTGTAATATCTGGGTACAATAATAGTTATATTAATTCCCTTCTTATTTACCAGTTATCGATAATTGCAATACTTTGAGAACCTCTGGTCGTACAAATTCCAATGTTGAGTATCCTAGTCAACATTGAATTTTTTAATTTCTGTCGCCGATACATGACTATGAATGATTTTAAAAATGTTATGAGCATATAAAAATTGGAAAAAAAATATCCCAATTTTATGCAGCCCTAGAGGGCAACTATGTAAAAAAGTGTGTAGGACTGAAAGGGTTAAATATATTTTCACGTTGTTCTCAAAACTAAAATACAAAAGACATATAGTGTAAATACCATGGACAAAAAGTTTACATAGTCGTATGTAAATTTAAAATAATACAGTTATATTAACAATATTGGAAAAATAAAATTTGTATTGATTAGGGTGTAGAATTTATTTAGCTATCAATAAATACGATCAGATACTTGATATGCATTTTTTAAACAATATTTTTATTAAATAATAAATAAATACAATAGCACCGAACCTATAATCAAAGAAGAACTACCATCGCCCCTATTTTTAGGTGATATCGTCGATCGTAACATCTTGTAAGTAAGTAGATGATTATAACCAATTTTGGGAAATCGTGTAGATTTTTATAATCATTTATAATATATACATACACGATACCGGAAATTTCGTATAGGTACCAATAATATGTTTACGACTTCCAATGATAATAAATGCAACGTTTTCGTACCATCCGTTATACGCTCGTTGGCACTACACACGTACGTATATAATATAATATAATATAATATAAATAATAATTCGACACTCGTAGCTTTTTCGAGAACGCATAGACCCTGGACTAGATATTACTTATATTCGTATTCATCGAAACCGTAATAAACTAAACATCAGAAATCTGGACTTGAAATTTTAGTGTGTGATTTTAAACGATTTTATACAGGCAATATCAAGAATAATTTAAGAAAAAAATGCTGGTCAGTAGGGGGTGAAAGCACTTCGCACGTTGGATAGGGTAATGATGACGGATATATTGAATTTGAAAGCAATGATAAATTATTTCTTTCTAAATAAAAAAGATTCTGAATGCATGAAAATCTTGCAAAAAATTGGCTGCCATTAGACCACATAGTACAAATATTGAGATGAAAAATTAAGCTACTAAAAAAACAGTCAAATCGCTAAATTTCAATTTAATATAACCTTAAAACCAAGTCCGATCGCCCAATTCTGACGTCACCATTATTTTTTTGATCAAAAAATACATATTTATAGCCCAAAAATAGGTTAAGATTTTCAAAAATTTGTTGCCTTCATAATGTACTTACATACGATTTTGGTAAAATTTTCAAATTTATAGATTTATTATTTCTTTGAAATTCTAACTCATTTCATACCAAAATAATACATATGTTCGAAAAAAATTAAAAGACTAGGTATTAAAAAATATTGTAACTATCGATTTTTAAATTTTTTTTTTTTTTTTTGTAGATAGAATGGTGTAATGTTAATTACTATATTAGATTTTCAGGTTTTAAAACCTAAAATTAAGACTATTATGAATTAAATGATTCAAAATTGAAAATTGCTATATATAGCCCAAAATTGAGAAAAAAAAAATCTAAAATGTTTAGTCTTCATAATGTTCTAGTTATGTGTACGTATTTGATAAAAATTTGAAGTTTATAAATCCATTATTTCTCCAAAATTCCAATACATATTATACCATAATGCCGAAAAAATTAAATGGGTACCTATTAAAAGAAATTTAAATGGTTATTAAAAAAATATTGTACGTACTAATTTTTCAAAAATTTTGTATGTATCTAGAATGACGTACTATTAACAGTGTATTAAATTAAGCCTATTATGAAATAAATGTCTCAAATTTGCATCTTCCTAGAAATAGCCTAAAAATTGAATAAAAATTTCCGAAAAATTTTCAAAAATTTTACTTATATACGTTTGTGGTAAAAATGTCATGCCACTAGCATCAATATTTTCGGAATTATAAAGAATTTTACTAAAATCATGTTAACCGATTTTTATGATAATGTTTTGATACTTCTTTCTTACGCGTTTATCGAAAAATGACCTCTTTGAAGTACCAAGAATATATAATTTGCTACCAGAAAAGAGTACTAATTATAATGATCGGAGCTCATAAAAATTTTGAACAGACATAAAAAAAAAAAAAAAAAATTAAAAAAACTTAAAAAACACATCATCGTAAAACCAATACATTCCTCGCTTCGCTCAGAATCTAAAAATGATTTAATTGAAAAATATTTAAATACGTATGTACCTAATATTAATGATAATATATATATACCTATACCTAGGCTTATACACCTATATAATCACATAAATATATAAAATTTTTATAAAACAGCTGTTACATGAAATAAACAAATATCTGACTATTTAATGTGACACACCGCTCACCATCATTACCCATATGTTTTATTAATTCAATTAATTATCACAGAGGGTGCACAGTGGATATAACACAGCAAGGTTATAAGAGACCTGTGCACAGCAATTTCATGTAAAAATAGGCAACTCAATATCATCTTCGCGCCAAATTGACGCGGACGTTCCCCAGGGATCGTGTTTATCGCCGTACCTCTTTGCGGTATACGTTAACGATATGCCAATTCACCACGACTCAAAAATAGCTCTGTTTGCGGACGACACGTTATTTTACGCCTCAAGTGTATACTTCTCCACCGCTATCACATAGACTTGGCTATCCTCTGCTTCTCGTAATGGAAAATAACATTAAACGCGTCTAAACTAAAGCCATAAAATTCACACACAAACCAAAAAAGAATACCAATAAAATAATGGTAGAAAACACTCCCTTAAAATGGTCAAGAGAGGTTAAATATCTATGTATATTATACATAGATACATTGTATAAACAATAGACGGAGAAACTAAAATTCACCTCACATGAAAAAAAAAAATATTGTTCACAAAGCCAAAGGAGCTAAATTTAAGCTCTACCCACTCCTAATTCCGAAAAGTCCACTTTCCCTAAAAACAAAATTATATATGACATACCTAAGACCGAAATTGCTATACGCAGGGCCAATCTGGTCCCTAAATTTGCCAGAAAGCTACTGGAAAAAAATCGGAAGTTTTCCAATTGAAAACTCTCAGGATATTAACTGATGCTCATTATTACAGCAACCACTTTAACAATAAGAATAACAAAACTCAAACTTGAAACATATATCTGACATTATTAATAGACCATATCCTAAAGAACATTTTTAAAAAATACCAAATACCAATAAACATGAAATAAAATAGACGATCAAGTACAAGTAAAACAACAAATTATCAAATTCCTCCAACATGCATTTCTCTGATAGGAGCAGTAGTTCGATGCAGAGTACTGGAACCAGAGCAAAGCAAAAAGCGCACGGTGTATTTTTTTTACGTTATCATCGTAGTGCATTAACACTGCCATATAACACGGTTTCAGACAGTATCGCGAACTGTGTGCATGTGCAATAATAGTCATGTGGCCATGAAGTGAATCTTGAAACAGACATTTTTCTTTGGGTAAATGTCTACAGTTTTCAATTTAATTTAAAAATGAAGACTCTACAGTTCGTATTATAACAGGCGCTGAGCCCGTTTTTCTATTACCTATTCTATATTTTTCTCCATTCATTAATCGGTGTGTTGCCATTATTACGCTGAATATAATACTTTAACTTATGCGTTCTGTAGTATTTCCTTTCATATCTTATTTATAAGACATTGATTGTCTGGACACCTTAATGGTTCAGCCCTTCTCACTGATCGCATACTCCTCTATACCTATATCTATTCACATTCCTAATACTTATATAATTAACTTGGGTTTTTTGGTATCTCAATCTGGTCTGTTATACGCTTGAAATTGGCTGCCGGGACACCTAAACGGTTCAGCCCTACTCATTTGATTGCATTTCTCAGCTTGGCAAGAATATAAGTTTGTAATATCATATATGTGCATAAAATAGTGAAAATTTTCTGACTTCACGACCTTCAAGAGTCTAAATTACATTAATTTTAACGTGTTCTTTTTTACGAACGTCGGAGCGACTTTCAGCAAAAACAAGGTTAGGATATTTAGTTATAATAAAACTATCATATGACGAAAACACACATAGGAACATAACGCATAATGAAACTCACCACGTTTCGATTACAACTTCCCCTTCTTATTTGGATTTCGTTCTATTACATATATATATATATATATATATACATTAATGTACACCTAGTGTAGATAAGTATTACTGCTATATCCACACCAGTATCCTACACCACGTGCGAACGGCTTCCATTTCCTACTGACCAGAATTTTCTTATGCTCAACTGAAAAGGACCAAACAAATTTAGCCTACTTATGCAAATAATTGTTACGTGCCTGTAAAAACCCTAAAACGATAAGTCGGAATGGCTAATTTATAGAGTGCCACTAAACAATTTTTTTTAAATTTTTAATGGTGATTACCTAATTAAAAATGTTTTCCTATTACAGAAGAATCTAAATATTTAACTAAACGTTTTTTCTGTAATTTTCAATATGAACCTATTTGTGTTCATTTTAATAATAATTATTATAAATACATTGTAGTATTTTCAATGATTTTATGTTAATAATTTTTAGAAATTTTAAGATGATTAGTTAAAAAATAACAGTGTTTCCAAAAAAATAATAGATACCTACTTAATTTTACCTGTATATTTCAAATTTTATTGCCTCGTACAAAAAAAATTAACTTGACTTAAGTTAAAAAGTTTTTTTTTTTAACTTAACTTAATCGTTAAAAATAATATCTTTAAACTTTTACTATTTTATTCTATTAACTTAACCCAGTTAAAAATCATCATTAACTTGCCCAACATTGATAATGATTATAAAATACATTAATTATTTTTAAAAAATGTGATTTTATTACATAATAATAAATAATAACTAATTTTTAATTTTAACAACGTTGTCTGTGAAAAATATATCATTAGATCTACTCCTGTTCTTGTAAAAATGCACATATACATACGAATAAATAAATAAAACATCTCATTGTGAAACTAATACATTTTTTCCGTCCTCTCTACGCTCTAAAATTCTTTAAACGCTTTTACTAAAAGTTTTTAGAAAATGTCCAAAAGGGCCTAATTTTAACGTTCATTAGGTATGTAAATAATTCTTAGTCTATACACAAAATAAAATGTTGTGCTCTATATATCAGACCAGAATGATCTTTAAAAACTAGTTTTTCTATAAAAAAAATTCTGTATTATAGTAATTTGTGAAAATCTGAAAAAAATTCTGATTTTAATGCAATTTTTTTAAATATAGTAGCCAACACTGATCTCGACAATGAGAGAAAATTTAACATATTTATATTAGACCAAAAATAAGGTGTATAAAACCGTTTCTAGAGTTCTTTTATAATTAATTTCTTATTAGGCAGATTTTTCATCTAATTTTATTGACCTAGAGGTAAGTGCAGATTTAGATTTATATTCAATATTAGATAGTATTATGGAAGGTAATCGCAGATAATTAGTTATATATGTTCATTTTTAGTAATTTTGACACCTCAATTTGAATCGAATTCGATACCAGTGATAATAATTATATGGATATTCGATACAGATAAATTCGAAAAATGTATGCATTGTTAATATTTGTTACTTCTGTATTGACTTTTAGGAAATCTATTTAAAAGTAATTATGCCCATTTTTTAAACAGAAAATAATAATAATAATAATATGTACTAACCGCACATGAGTGGGTCTTCATCTTCACCATGAAGGCAATCTCGAAAATGATTGCATTTATATTTATTTGCAATACAGATATCCGACCTACTGCACAAGAATGAACCTTTATGACATACTTCGGAACCTATATTATAATAAAACATATTGTACATACTAATATAAATAATAATAATTTACAAGTTTTTGTTGTATGATTCATTTGAATTATGTTACGTCTATAAATAAAAAAAAAAAACAAATATTCTCAGCTAAAAAGTTTTCTCCAAAAAAATATTCCCCACACAGACGATTTCACCCAGAAATAACTACTATGAATTTTTAATAAAATGAATCATAACGAAACAATGGTTTTACACTAAAAATGTAATTATTTCATATACATTTGATTATTATGTTTCAGACGTTACTAGACAGTTTACTATCCAATTAAATATACAGTGGAACCTCGATAGATCGAACTTCTGTAAGTCGAATTTTCGATAACTCGAAGGAATGCCTTGACCCCTGCCTTACAATATATGATATGTGTGATACATTTTGTTGATAACTCGAATTTCTCGATAAGTTGAAGTAATATTAATTACATTTTGGCTTATAACTCGAATTTTTATTAATTTATTAATTTTTTTTATTAATTATTTAAATATTTATTACATTGTATGTATTTTTTTTTAATACACACAATTTAAATACATATTTATTACTTTATACTTTTTTATAGAATACTATATTAAAATTTTAATACAATATCCATACATACATTATACATTTATTTGTAAATACATAAATAAATAAAATTATAAAATGAAATCTTTGCGTTATTTAAAAAAATATTAGTTTTTTTTTTGCCAATTTAAGTTATCAAGGTTTTCTGTAAGTCGAATTTTCGATAACTCGAATTTTTTTTTTTTTTGTGCCCCCAACCTATTCCAGTTATCGAGGTTCCACTGTATTTCGTTAATAAATAACAATTAAACCGAACCTATGTGACGCAATTTTATTATTAATTAATATTAATTGTAAATTAATCATGGTGATATGCGTTTTATTTTTGAAACATAAATTAAGTACTCGTATAGTTTATTAAAAAAAAACACACACACACACACACACACACACATAAGTACAATTCTTTTTATGAAATGAATTTTATCTAGCTATTATAGCGATAATTTAACATTTGAAAAACCATAAAGAATATTCCACTTACCGTAGTTTAAATACAAAGTGATTAGGAGCAACGAGAACAGACACGAAATGACGAATGTGCTTATGATGGCCGACCGAGTGGCTGGCATAATGATGTTCTCCAGAGACCCGATCGACGAACACTGCGGGGGCAGCGACTATACGTACTCGGGGGGGGTTTTTTATAGAAACTCGGCCAGTGTTCAAAACGTGTATTTGTTCGCCACCATCCCCCGCAGTTATGGTCCGTGATTAATTCTCTATTTACAATATCGTTCGATGATAACTGTGATTATTGAGACTTCGTGTGGTGCAGCGGGTGTACGGAGATTGCAATTAAATCCGTTCGGTACGTTTTGCATACAAATGCATACAAATACAACTAGTAACTGCCGTGTTCGGATTACGAGTAAACACGTTCTAAATACATCTGTCTATTCACGTCGATGGGTTAAATTTTTTGCCGAACGAAACACGCAATGTCCAGTGTAAAATTATACGAAATTTACGCGCCGTTTATAAACATACTCACGTAATATAATATACCGGGTGATGTTGAAATATAAACTTTTCTCGTATAAACAATACCTATTCAAAGTAAAAAGAAAACGCGTTTTTTATTTAAGTTTTATAATAATACGGCTACCCAGATTGGAATGTAAGGTATATTTCCTAAACACGTGTAGACTTTTACGTTCCATCTTGAAGTTATATCATTAGCATAGCGGGGAATGTGTGTTGGTTTTACAATGCTGTGTTTTTTGTTCGTATGTAAGTATACCTGCACACTTTCGGATGGAAAGAGTACCTACAGTAATAGTTCTTGATAGGATATGCGTGCCAGTCGGTACTTTTTAAAAGTAATTTTTTTTTTTTTTTGATATTCTAAAGAGTTTTCAAAAGCCTAGCGGAAAACCGTCTTAACGTAATATTCTTATAAATTGGAAAATATCATGTACAAGTGTCAATAAGTTTTCGGGTGGAAGGTATTGACTAGAAGTTTGTGAATAAAGAGTTTCTGGTAGTGATTTCATTTCATTATAGTTGGTACTTTGTATATATATATATATTGATCATTTTTCGATTTCCCCAATAGTGTCCTTTTAGTGTACAGAAAAACGACCAAAAATGACCAGAAATTATTATAAAAGGGAAAACTAAAACGCCAAAAACTTTGAATGGCCTACAAATATTTACTATAGTACTATATTGAGGTAAAAATTTTAAATATTTTTGACCACTTTTCACTATGTTTTATACAATTTTGAACTTTTATTTATTTTGTTGTATAGGTGTGTTGTTATATAGGTTGTTGTACAAACTTTTTTAAGTAGAAGGAATCGTGTAGGATTTTTTAAGTAAAATCGATTTGGTAGGAAATTTATTGTAGCTGGTATTTAAAAAAGGTTAATTTTCAATTTATTTGATTAAATAAATTAAATCTAAAAACTTAATCTAATTTCTCAAAAAGTAGATTAAATACAACACAAGCTTTCTTAAACAATTTTAAAATACTGCCATACAACACTTTTATTCTAGGTAAACGATGACGGATGTATAAAATAAAAGTATATTTAGAAGATTTAATGTTTATTATAATTAAATGTTATTTTATAGATTTGATTTTTTGGATAATCTTTTGAACGTGAAATAAAAATTGAAAATTCTTAGCTACTTTTTTTTACAAACTTTTTTTGTGAAATTTGTTGTAAATGAATCGCTGAAAAATATCTTATAACGAACACGTTTTTCAAATTAGGTAGTGGCGAGTGTGGATGCATCGCTGGATTTAATCAAAGTTATACATGTGAGAATAATGTAGTTTCACTCATTTCACTGTTCAGTAAAAAGTTTTACTATAAAAAATTACTTTTATTAAAAATTCGTTTAAATTTTTAATTCAGCATAAAAATATTTTTAAAATAACGAAAAAGTTTGGAGATTTTATTTAATTTGTAAAAAATAGTGAATTTTTTTTTATGAATAGTTGTTTGTAACAAGAAATTTAAATAATCATAATAAAGGGTGACCCTGTATATATTTTAAAATTGTACTTAGTTATGCAACATTAGACTGAATATTACGATGTAAATGTATTCAATAGTAATAAAAAAAAATAATAACAATATTATTATAATATAAATGCTTACAGTTTTCTATAATTCATATAAATATGGGTACAGAGAAAAATAAAAAAATTCCTGTGTATTCACTATATAGGTACACGTTTTGTAATCACGGTGAATGACGTACATTATCAATTATTCGTAAACTAATATAAATTTATTTCTTAAATGATTATTTTACTCGTAATATTATGAAGGTAAGTAATATTTTACATTATTATTATAATGTAAAATTATGTAGGTTAGAACCGGGTATATATTTTACATTTTTATATACTTTTTATGTAGAAAGGAAAAATTTTAATTTCATTATTTACGATATTATTATAATAGTTTTATACTTTATATGGTACCTATATATATATATTTCCATCGAGAGTATTTTCTATTTATATTATACCATTTAAATTTGCACATTCCAAAATCGATTAGTTTATAAGTATAAAATTGGTTTTCTCTAAAACAAAAGCTGATTAACTCTGCACGAGCCTTGGAATTGTTTTCAAAATGTGATAATCGCTTTCGAATTTAATAATATTTGCTCCCCGAAGACACGCCCAAAACTTGTGATATATTTAGTTTCTTTTTTTATATAAAAGTATTAATTTTTACTAACGAAAAAAACAATGTATTTCGCATACTTTGTATGTGTCACACCCGAATTTCCATGAATATAACATTTAGAAAATATCTTAATAATAATATCTACTTGATTACAATATTTCTAGATTCTCAATTTCTGTAAGTAATGTATTGTTTTAGACGCAAAATATATTACGTAATATCAGGAATGAATCAGAAGTTTGTCCAGTTATTCTATCCCTATACGAAATCTATACTAGGTACTATTAGTATGGGAATAAGTAATGTATATAGAAAAAATTATTTTTCTATTGAGTTGTCATTTAGCAACTTTTTTAAAATAAAATAGATACTTATTGCAATTTATTTAATACTTAAGAGTACCGACATAAACTAAACTATTTTTATGATGGCATATTTTATGAATAGAGTACTGGTATATTATTTCATTTTAAAACTCAATTTTCCAAATACATTGTTAATGGTTTTAAATGAAAATTAATAACAATGTGTTATAAACCATGATGGATACCAAACTAATTTTATTTATGGCAAGAACCACTTATATTATCATGGATATAAAACCACCTGTGTTTTATATTAGTACATAAAATACCTACAATGATAAGAAAAATATAGCTTTGAAGTCATAAAAACGTCAGAATTCACAAAATTTCGTTTTTTCGCATTTGTGCATCGACATAATTAATGTCTTAAACTATGGATAAAAATTGAATTTTATTATATACCTATTTATTTTAATACTCAAATTTATATTAATTTTTTAATCAGTAACAATTCGAGTTTAGTAAGTATATTTGTCATAAGAGGTAGGTACCTACTTTATTAAACTTTAGTTAAAATTAAAATTATTATAGCTTACTGTAGTCTTATTTTCAACTAGAAATTATTGAATTTTATCATTATATGATTATACATCCATAAAAATAAAATACATAAACGTTTTTGACGATAATTATAAACACTTTATAGTTTTATACTTTAATTTGGCTATAAAACTAAAAAATAAATTTTAATTATGCAGAAATCGATATTCATTTTTGACCTGTGGAGGAGGTGGCTTAGAAAACTTACACAGTTCCCTAATTTTTGACATAAAAGGAGACTAATTGTGATAGATTAGTTAAAATACGATAGATTAGATAAGAGACATTTCTGTAGTTGGATCCAGAAATGATGAGGTGAAAGGTACCAGATAGACCAGATGGTTGTAGAGATTAGTTATAGGAAATATTTTTATTTTAAATTATTTAGAAAGGACATATAGATAAGAAAAATCTAAGGAATAGGTGATGGAAATAATTTGTGCAGAATGAAAAAGTATTTATAAAAAAGCTGGCTAAAATGGAAAGTGTAAAAAAAATATAAAGAAAATATGAGAAAAGGCAACAAAGGGTGTTTTGAGGGTATCTAAGTCGTTGAAGATAGTAGGGGTAGTATGCTAAAGAATAAGCAAACATAGTGGTAGGCAGAAGATTTTTAAAAGATATCATCAAAAAAAAAAATATAGCTTAAAAAATGGTAGAAAACCAAGGAAAGGGATGATTGGATAAAATATAAAAGTTTATGTAAAACATCAAAAAGTTCAGTGTGTAAAGCTAAATTAGGGAAATCTGATGAGTTATATATGAGATTAGGAAAAAATAAAAGGAAAAAAATTTAAAAGCTGGTTATGGAAAGAAAAGAACAATCCGGGGATTTTAAAAATATATGGTGTATAAAAGATAAGGATACAGGTTTGTTAACAAAAGAAAAGGAAGTGATAAACAGATTGAAAGAATATATTAAAGGATTATTAAATGAGAAATTTTCAAGAGAAGCAATTAATCAAGATAAGTGGAATTTAATTATTGTGGACGACATATGAGAAGAAGAATTGTAGAGTGCAGTTAGAAAAATAAAATTTAAGAAAACGATAGAACCAGATAGAGTACCAGTAGATGTATGGAAATTATTAGGGAGATTAGAAAAAGTTTTTAATAAAGTACTAATCGAAGGGAAAGTTCCAGAAGCACGAAGGAAGAGTTGTATAGTACACAACAGTATAGGGTAAAGGAGATGTACAAGGATGTGAAAACTATAGTGATAAAATCAATGAGTCACAGAATGAAGATTTCGGAAAAGAAGGAGAGGAGTGACAAATTTTTACAAGAAATTAGTTTCAGTTTATACATTTGAAATCAACAATGGAGTTAATGTTTTGTATAAAACAGATAGCAGAGAATTACAAAGAAGAAAGAGAAAGTTGTATATGATTTTTATTGATCTAGAGGTGTATTACAAAATTCCTAAAGAGGTCTCGAAGTGAACATTAATCGAGAAATGTAACTAATATCTGAATTTTTCAAAAACAGTTTTTTTTCAATAATTCGTATACTATACGAATGGTCTATCTTTTAAGCTTACATCGGTAGTCTTATGACCAATATTAACAAGATATGAAAACAAAATAGTTCTATGTAATAAAAACGTCCACATTTGTTAGTTTTTGTACGAGTCGATAGAATTTTTTGTTTTTAAACATTATTAGTTAATTCAAAAAAGTTCTATGTGAGAGAATACACGATTTTTTTAGAACAAAACAGTTGTATGCATATCAAACGAAATCACTAATACAATAAAATTTACGAGTAAACAAGATTTAACCACAATGAAATATGTTTTATAATTATTATAGTCTATTGGTATCACTTCAACAATATTTTATATCCCGAAATGATATTCTGTGATTACCGTTGAGAACAAAAAAGTTCTATCGTGCACCAATTAATTATTTGTGAGTACAAAAAAGTGTTATGGATAGTACACTTTTGTTCTCACTTAATATTTTTATGATTTTTAATTGATTATTAATAATTCTGTGTTACTTTTTCACATATAATAATATATTTATAATTAGATACATTTAATGTTTGTATAATTTGCCTATCTCGTGTACAAATAGTACCTGAATCATTTTTCTTTTTGAGAAAATACATGCCAGAAATGTATTCCGGAATAGAGATTGGTTTTTTTTATAAATTTTTCTTGTTGATGTGTGGATTATTGTTCAAATGGTAGTACATAATTCAATACATGTCATATAGTGATGTGACTAAAAAATGTTTACAACCCCGGTTGAAATTATGATGATGAATATAAATCTAATCGACATTTTTCTTTTAAACTAAAATATGAAATTATTACGTATTTGAAATAAAGTTATATCAACAATGATGTAAAATTTTTGAAAAATTCCCGTTGGATGATTTTCCTCTTTTAAACTTCATAAATCCCTTCCTGGAAACGCCACTGCAGTATACGTAACACCGCATTGCGATATTCTATCTTAGAGCTGATGTATAAAGAGATATATTTATTTCCCCTTTCAACAATAATCTCACTGCAAATGGAATATTATGACTTTTTCCTGTCGACCACAAATAACTACTGGAAACTATATTTCAGCCCATATTTTCTCATCACATTGAATTTCAATTAACTATACCTATATAAGATGAATCATATGGACTTCGGAGCCGATTTTTTTCACAAAGATGAATCGAGTATATTACAGTCACGAAATATAATATATATTTTGTTCTCTCATTTATATGATTCTCGTTTTCTATGATATACAATGGAAGACTCTAAAAATACAGAAATTCAGATATTAAATTATTATAATATGTAGTTTTTTCATTATTAATAGTTTTGTGTATAACATATGATAGTCATACAAAATGTCAATAATACGATATATCGTATTTTATCCTATAAAAATATAAAATAATCATTTATAGATTTTCTAATGGAATACGTACCTCATATATGAATTTAATATTCATAAGTAGATTGCAATCGGATTGAAAACATATAATTATAATTATAAGTCAATAATTATATAGATATGACTTTAACATTATTTCTGTTTTCTATTTTAAAATTTAAATTTGATATTTCAACAATAATATAATATAAAATATTATTTTAATCTAGAGTGTAAGGATTCACACATTATGTATACTGTACTTTACATCACCCCGCTTTATCCTTAAATTAACGAAATTGTTCCTAATACACAGGATATTATTAAATAACATCCTGAAAGTTTAAACCAGGAAATTGGCGTAAAAAATCAATATTTGGAATTGTATATCATAAATACCATTAACAGTCTTCAAATGAAGTTTTTTTTTTTTTTTAATGCAATAATAATTTAATTTTCAATTATAACCATTTTTTATTTCTCTTGAATCGAGTGAAAATGTACGATTATAAATGCGATTCTGTGGTGAAATATGTGCTAATATAGTAGGTACAATCATCTAGGATCCATAGAGTATAGCTATACAGTTATGAGTACTTGTGTCACATTTTTGTTAAGTAGGTAGTTTCTTTAATATAATGAAGATACATTTAATCTATGATCCTTTTGTACAAATAAAAAAAATGATGTTTTTTTTTTTGTGAGGAAGTCAAAATATTAGAACTTATAAATGATTTCGTTCGTATAGTTTTTAATACAGAAAAAAACTGTTGTTGAGAAAAAAGCAACATAATATATTGATTATTCCTGTATATACAGTACATCATATTACACAGTGTCCTTAATCCTTACGAACCGTTTTTTTCCCTCGGTACCGGCAATACTCACCATCACCCCTTGGAACTTTCAGTTGAAACTACTTCAGGGGTAAGGTGCCGCCATCGTTTATTGGATATCAATATTACAACTATAATCACAAACGCTATGTAGCAACATTAAAAAATATATACATAAGTGGGGGCCTCTAACCACCCAAGTTTTGGCCTTCGGCCTACATTATTCAACTTAACTAGGTATTAGTTTGCTGGTGCTTGTTGTCTTATTCGCTCCTGCTCTTCCCTTGCCCACATGATCTTGGAAACCAATGTATCAATGCGCTTCCACGCTTCCGGTGATCTTGTCATCATTCTCACTACGTTGTCCGGTCAGTTAGTCAGTTCATCAATATCTAGATATATACATGCTTCCCATCTCCAATGAAACCATGCATAGCATTGAAATATGGTATGTTCTGCGTCGTCTGGCCTGTCACTGTGTGCACTCATCTGTATTTAATTTACCGAAGCTATGTAAATAGTAGTTGAAACACCCGTGTCCAGTTATAATTTGGCTAAGATGAAACGTTATCTCACCGTAGCTTCGATTGACCACGGTCTTAACTCGACTATCAATGGGTTGGTCCACCTTCCATTTGCTGCGTTGTCCCAGCTATCTTGCCACTTCTGCATGAGGTAGTCCCTTGCTACGGATTTGTTCGTTCCTCCGTAGGTATTTGACCTTTCCTCGGCTAACAAGGCTAGAGAAGGCATGCTGGATACAACCGCGACTGCCTCATGCGATACCATGCTATAGCATAATCCTCCTGTATGCCGTCTCCAGTCTCTTGATTGCTCTAGAAGTGATTGAAGGAAACAATATTGGGGCACCGTAGAGAATTCGTGATGTTACTACCGTCGCTAGCACCTTCCTGGTTCTTTGCTTGGGTCCCCTCAAATTTGGTAGGATCCCCGCCAACTGTCTGCACGCATCCGAAGCGCACCTGGCACGCCAGTTCTGCGTACTCGGTGAAGTGCATACTTCTCTCCAGCTGTACTCCCAGATACTTGACGCTTCGTAATGACGGGAAAATGTGTGCGCCGTGTCTGACCGTCATGGTGTTATATTTGTTCCTGTTCGTCAATAAGATAGCCTCGGTTTTCTCTAACGCCAGTTCGAGTCCATTGAACCCCATCCACCTTACCACATTGTCGAGAGCCACGTCCAGCTTCTCTTCAAAAATGTACGGTACTTTGGCTGTGGCGATCACCACTACGTCGTCCGCGAATGCTTTGAGTTCGACGTCCGCTGGAAGCTGAATCTTCAGAAGATCATCATACAAGGCATTCCATTAGTCAGGACCCAGCACCGACTCCTGTGGCACGCCACAGCTGACCTCCAACGGCCACGTTGAGCCATCCGACCTCCTCACGATGATCTTCCTGTTATTGAGATAGCTGCCTAGTATGCACCGCAAGTACCCCAGCATCCGTTTTGTTTCCAGCACCTGGAGAATCGCCCGCCATGGTGCGCTGTTGAATGCATTCTTGACATCCAGCGTGAACATGCCTACAAACAAGTTGTACGCCTGCTCACGTCCGTTCGCGTTTTGGAAGATAGTGCGGACTCTGGCCAAAGCGTCGATAGTCGACTTTCCGGCTTAAAAAACCGTTAGGAGTTTAATTCAATGGAAAATTGAATAATACGTGTAATCATTGGCGGCAATGATAACTATTCAGATTACGACAAGGCTAACCGATATTCTTATTTTATAGTATCGTAGTACTATATACCAGTAGGTGCTAAAATTATTTTTGGTCACCGATTTTTAATAACCGTTTGTTATTTTAATTACCTATTGATTCATTAGGTAAATTATTATTTAACGTCTAGCCCAAACTACTGGCCGCAGAAAACATTAATTAAGTAGTAAAACTGTTCATGGGTGAACTGCTAAACCGAGTAATTCATTTCATATAAGTATATAACTATAAATATATATAATAATATATAGGTACTATATAATACTAAACATATAAATACAAAATACTAACATATTTAATTTAACAATATTATATAATACTAAATAATAAATGTTTATTAATTATTTGTTATTGATTTTAACTTAAATATTTGTTTCTTAATAACATTATTATTATTAATATTGAATAATGATTTGTACATTAAATATTTTTATTTTAATATTAATTAAATAATTACTGAATATTATTTTAAATCAAAAACTAATATTTATTAATATTATACATTAGAAATTGTTACTTTAATATAACTATTAGATAATACCCAAAATAAATTAGTGAAAAATTGTTTAAAAAAAGTCCAATCAGTATGTAGTGGAATTCTTTTGCGCGCGTCGGGTAGAATATAGATGAAGGCAATTAGCCAATCGTCCCTTCGGTCCTCAGAAAGGATGATATATTATAATTATTTTAGATTGAAAACCAATGATAAATCATTGCATTCAATAAACTGGATTCTGAAAATTATAATTTTTTTTTCGAGTGAATGGGAGAATTAAAAATGACCACTTTATAAAATAAATTATATAATTCATTTTTTATTGAAAAAGCTCATTTTTGAATTTATTTTAAATATAAAATACTGTCTGTCTAGTGTCAACCCGGCTGGGCCTAGGATTTTAATTTATGTTTATCTTTAATTGCATTATGACAAATCATATTAATATTAAATTTATATATTTTATTTTATAATTATTTTTGATGTTGAATAAAAATGTAAATCCACTTAACCACTTTTCCCTTGAAAAAATATGTAGTTACACCATATAATATTGTCATATATATATCTCAAAAATCGTAGTTTTTCTTCAAGTTCTTGAAAAATAATGGAAAATCGAAAAATGTGACGTTGAAACTTTAAAAGTATCAACAAGCACTAATTTTCTATTGATAACATAAAAATTCAAAAACTCCTTCTTTACTACTTGTGATCAAAAATTTGTTCACATAGAAATAAAAAAATAAACATCATTGTTATATATAAAAAAAATAACAATCGTGAAATACATACCCTATGAAAATATTATGCTTCGAGAAGAATTATTTTCAGAAAATTTTCTATCGCGAAATGGGTTCAAATATATCGATTAGATAAAATATTCTACTCGAGAAATTTTTCAAAGAACATTTTATTATTCTGCTTAGAATCAAAATAAAATTTTAATTTTATGAAAATATTAATACGTTTTTCTTAGGTATATTGCAATGTCAATTAAATTATAGAACCAACTAGTGTAAATTAACTTATTATATTTTTAAAAAATTTTTAAATAACCAAGTTTTCTTCAATTTTCAGAGAAAACCGTTTATTTTCGATGTTTTAATAGACAAATAGTGAAATACCGATTTAGTAATTTTCAATAATTTTAGGTATCTAATATTTTTTTATATTTTACAACAAGTAACCATTAATATGTTCTATAACTGAATATGTTAAAGAGTAATTTATTTTATAAAGTTAATCAGAAAGTTTATTTTATATAATTATTTTTGATTTTTTTTGTTAAGCGTAACGAGGAAGTTATTGATTTTCTTACCGTTAGCCACTTTTCCATCAATAGGCAACGTAATTTCGGATGATTCTGATGATACATCATTTCTTTCCATAATACAATAATTATATCAATAAATTAATTATTCAGAGTGTACTTCGGTAAAATATTATTTTTTAATTAATAAAAATTTTCCTTTATTCAATGAAGTATGAAGTGAAATTTTACTGATTCTACTATTTAGATATATTATTGCTTATACTTTATATAAATATAATTATATGATAACTATTGTATCGCTGTTTTTTATGGCTCTCGTGGTATTCGCATTATACATTTATAATATTTAGCCGTCATGTAATATTATTGTTTCCAATCATGATAAACTAAAGTTAAAACGGGTACACGAGGACATGAAGTAAATAGTACCTAGTTGGTTTAATTGGCTCATGTGACACTGGTCAATTTAATTTTCACGTTGAAACTGTCAATTATATATATATATATATATATTAAAGTGGTAGATGAGTACTTCCGTTAGATAATAATATTAGTATGTGTACAAAAATATAGATATTTTAGCAACTACTAGGTGGTATTTTCTAATTTTTTTTATTACTAATTAGAAAATTTTAGGCTTTTAACTAAGTTAAATTAATTTTAATTCAAATAGTTTTTTTTTTTCATATGGCGTTTTGGTGAAAAACATAAATATAAACTATTCAAAATGCTAACTAGATAACAAATACGTATTAAACTAAATAATAACTAAAATACACAATTTAAATCGAATTATACACAACCCTAAACTATAAGATATATATATAAAAATAAAAAATAGTACATAAATGACTGTAGTAACATGTAATTTTGAGAATAACTAAAATAGTAACTTATTTTCATCTCTAGAGACGCACTTCTAGGTTACTTAGCCAATCTTATGTCTCGATGTAACCTTTGTGGATCCCTTCTGTACCTCTTTCATATTTTTTTAGTGATGTTTGATGGTTTAAACCTGCCCACATTCACAGAGTGGGGAGTCTACCATTTTCTATTTATGTAAAAGAAACTTACATTTTCCCTGTTCTGTTCTGATATGGTTTAAGGCAGTCCACATTGCACGGGGAAGTTCAAATCCTGGGACTTTCAGAGTCGGATCGTTAACAAGGGAGCTATTAACCACTTTTCCATCACTCCAACATTTCTTCCACATATCTACCTGCGTATCTGTTGTATTATCTGTTGATTGTCCGAATCGAATATCTAGACTTTAACCTTTTATTAGGCTTTCTATTTATGTTGTTATATAATGAAAGATTTGTCGAGTTATGAACTTGAAAAATTTTTTGGTTGCTGCATATCCGCGAATTTCTGATGGTATTATATTTGAAAGGACTGGGAACCATTGCACCTTTGTCGACCGAATACAGCCTGAGATGATTCTCATTGTATTATTTATTTCAACATCTACATTCCTCGTATAAATACTCCTCTCCAAACAGGGGCACAGTATTCTGCAGTACTATACACTAATGCTAAGACAGAAGTGCGGAGTATACTTGCCCTACAACCCCAGCTTGTTCTGGCTAACTTACTGATAATATTGTTTTTAATTTTTAACTTGTTTTTTACCCCCCCCCCCTATGTGTTGCTTGAAGGTTAGTGTTCTATCTAGCTTGATTCCTAGATAACTCAGGGCATCTTCTCCTTATATGTTGACTTCCCGAGACACTAAATTAAGTTTTCTGTTTGATTCTCTATTATTTAAGTGGAAAGCGATGGAAGTCGTTTTGGTAAAGTTGAGTGTTAGGTGCCATGATTTGAAATATTTTTGCACAATGGACAGATCTTCGTTCAGCATCTCCTCCAATTTTTCAAACGACTCACCCTGAGCTACTAATCCCACGTCGTCTTCATACATGAATTTACAATTTATGTTGTGTTGGCAAAATCGGATGTGTATACATTAAACAATATTGGGGAGAGGACAGATTCTTGAGGGAGACCGTTTTGTAGAAACTTGTAGTTACTCTCTTTCGCATTTTAATGTACCCTTAATTTCTGGTCTGACAGTACGTTATCGACAATCCAAATAGATGTTTTGCACTTTAATATTTTCGCTAATTTTAAGAGAAGACCACGTTCCCAAACAGTATCATACTCGCTGGTTAGGTCCAGGAATGCCGCCCCTGATTTTATTTTATTCTGAAAACCATTCACTATATGCGTGACTATTGACAAAACCATTCAAATAGTTAACGTTTAACTTATAAAGTTAAGTAACTTTTAAGTTAACTTAACTTGATTTTTTTTAAACTAACTCAACTTAACGAGTTAAAGAAATTGATTAACTCGCCCAGACTCACTGAACCAAATATATCAAATATATATGTCGGCGCCGACAATGGGCCAGAAGTTTGTAATAATAGCAACATATTTATTGCCGCCGGAACGCGATGAAGAATTTTAATTACGCTATAATGAGTGTACTACTTCTCACCCCTCAGCCATAAGTGACGTAATTAAAATATACTCACAATCGGCCGGTCACACACACACATTAGATACCTATTTTTAAGTAAATGTTTATTTGTTATTGTGATTCATTATTATTTATCTTATATTAAAATTGATATTACCTACCTTGTCACTGTGTTTTTCAGTCTTCCTATATTTTCAGTCGTGTGCCACACCCGTTGTCGGTCGTATGTTCGTTGCGAACACGTAAATAATTATTTTTTTTGTCATGAACATTTAGTTCGCCAAAAGAGTGTTATTTTGTTAAGAATGGTACCCTTTTTTTCTCGCTAATCGGGATTAAATTGTAAGGCGCTAATCGCGTACCTACTCTTATCGATAAACACGTTTTCGGCTCTTATAGCCAAATTTTAATTGTTCTATACGCATGTGAATGATTAATTCCGGTTCTAATAGCCAACAAATCATCTCATGAGAATCTGATATTGTATCTATTGTAATTTAGAATCTAATATCCAATATTGTAAAATTGTTAATTACTTAATTGTTACTCGCCATATTATTTTATCTCGTTACTAATCGTATCTATAAATTATTTTTGTTATATTTGTGTGTACGTGTAATTATTTA
>JAIPRL010001526.1:0-80047 GCA_025469235.1 Pemphigus obesinymphae | reverse complement strand
TGCATTAATTTAACTAAATCTACGTAATATTTTGTTCGTTTTCAATATTATATGTCATAAACTGAACATTCAATAAAATATACTGTATAATATTATGGAGTAATAACTGTACCTACATGAAACTGAGCTATTATAAATATATCATATTACATTTTAAAATATGCATGAGGTCACACTAAATCATATTTATTTTGTACATTTGATCTTCAACGTAATGTTAAACATAGGTTAGGTACTGAGTAGATATATGATTAATATTAAGAGTTATGTAATACTACACCGAAGCTACGCTCAGAATCGTTTTATTGAATGCAATTATTTATCATTGCTTTCAAATGCAATACATCTACCAAGAGTATCCTGCCCAGTAGCGAAGTGCATCCACCCATACTGACACCCGACGAGCGAAGTGCTTCCACCCCCTACTGACCGGCTTTTTTTTATTTTAATTTTAATTATATAATTAAAAAATATATTGTACCTATGGTTAATTTTTTTTATTAATTTTTTAAACTTATATTTTAATGTCTTTATTCAATTTATTTTATCTCTTTTATTTATTTTGGTGTGATATTAATATGTAACTAGAGATTTTTGTTGTTTAAATGTCTTCAAGCGAGCCCGCAGGATGAAATCCCACCAGGGGCAAGATCAAAGATAAAAGGCCAAAGTAGTATTATTTGGTTAAGATATTTTAATATACCTCTAAGATATCTATTCTAGTATAGGTACCTGACTAAAAAAATAATCAACATTATGTAATTACACAAAAACCATTATATACAGGTTTATATTATAATAACAATTATCAATTCTCAATAAGTATATACAAGTATCATCTTTTTAAATTCCTGTTTATTTAATTTACTTATTCAAATTATTTAAATTTGTACATTGAAACTTTATATATATATATATATATATATATATATATAACCTTAAATTACCTTTTTATAACCTTTAATCAATCATTAAATAAAAATTGTATGCGTCTGGGTTGCATACAAAATAGTTGTATAACATCTTCAATAATTTTATTTTTTTGCTTTTTAACAATTTATTTGTGTATATACAATAGAGCTAACCCATTTAAGCTATATTCAGATATTGTGTTACGGATCCAAATTTTTAATCGTTTTAATGAACTGTAAAACAATAATAATCATAATAATAATAAGACTGTAAATATATAAGACATAAATAGATTATTTTAAACCGGAAACTAATTGTAATTTAAAATAATTTTCATTAATAATATAATAATATTTCTAAAGTTAAAACGATGGAATTAAAATTTGTCTACTTTTGTTGAATTATTTGTGATGAATAAAATTAAAATATACCTGAATGATCTTTCAACACTGCAAGTTGCAGCTGAAAGTGAAATTGCTATCATAGTACACATTTTTATACAACGAAGTAATTCAGTTTCCTTTAAAACTGCAATAAAATCCATATTATCTAGCACTTCTTTTGATTTCCACATGTTTCACACAATTTTCGTATTTTTTTCAAATATTAGGCTAATTATTAACCAAACCTTTTTTGGTAAATTGCACATAATATTTTTTTTTACTAAAATATGAAAGTATTAAAGGTAAGTAAAAGGAAATTTGTATTTCTAGTACTTATTTATTTAAATAAAACAAATATAATTTTTTACTATAAATTCGATGTATTAATTTATATTTTATTTTAATATAATATAACAGTTAAAAATTGTGTCCAGATTTTTTGACTAACTATTTTAAATCGGACTTTTTGACCGATTACCCAAATAAGTATATAGAAATAAAATAATATTTGAAATTAAAATTCGGAGCCCATTGTTTTTTTTTTTTTTTTTTTTTATATTTTTTAAACAGAATATGATAGAATATATACTCGAAAATTATGTTTATATACAGATTAAATGATGTGTAATAATTCAGTTGTTGGATCTTATATTATACAGGTAGGCGGTAGATGCAGCAGTATATATTATAATACTACTAATTAATGGTTCGTTAAAGATGATCGTACACGACCCGACCGACGGCTAAAGAGGGCGGATGTTTGTACAATATTAGAACACTGGTATATCGTCGTAATAAAATCTGTGTGCGCACGTTTTTTTTTTTGTTTTGTTTTGTATTTTTTTTTTTTTTATGTCAAAGAGAGAGTTAATTTTTCAAATCGAAATGCAAGAAGCCGTAGTAAATATTTTGACGTTTTCAAATTAAATAATGGGGCCCGAAAAAAAACCGTTGAATTTTTTTAGATCTATTTTTATAATAACTGTTTATACCTATCTGATCTGAGAAAAATGTAAACATCACAACCGAAACGTCTATTCGTATATTTCACAAGTCCTTCATTAAATTTGGGCTCCTTTGAAATCTAACGATTATTCACTACGAACAGTTGATGTAAATTCAACGCGTTCGGCCGCTCTCGAATCTGGTGTTTGTTATTTCGACAAGTCCCCGTCCATATGTCACGGAGTTCATTGAATTCTCTGATATTGATTAGAAACATATGGGTGCGTGTGTGACAGCAGTGTACCCTATTCTTACCCCAGAAATCGTTATTTTCGTTGTTAATTTGGGGTCGAAAGAAATAGTAATTATTTTAGTGATTAGAGTAGCTGTGTATTTTCGAAATATTTTACTAAAATACCACACACAATCTGTCGTTATACTCTATAAGGACTTGTTGAAAACGCAATAAATAATGAGCAACAAATGTCACTCTTTTTAAAACTGTTATAAATTATATATTATAATATAATTATTCGAATTATTATAGTTATTATACCTACTGATTACTATAGAAAATCAATGGAACGACTGTATACAAATTATGTTCTTCAGCCTAGACTATAAGAATTCAACGAGTTAATTAAATTGTGATTCAATCAAAAGCTATATTAAATAACGAATTACTTATTTTTATTGTAATAATAGCACAGAATATACAGAAGGGAAACTGCCGACATTTTGAAAAATGGTCGGACATTTTGAAATTGCTACGAGTAACCAGATCAGTAGGTAATTCCCATTATTCTAAGAGATTTGGCCATACTGTTTATGAAACATGTTATTGTAATAACTGATAATATTAATTTTCTGTGATATCCTCATTCCTAAATTGTTTATGTTAAGACAGTTGTCTAGATTCTGAAGACTTGTTTTATGTTTTCTAGGATATTCACTATCTCATCAATTATTATTATTTAAAAGTATTATTGTTTGTAAAAGTATGTATTGTTTTTGTAAATATATTCTTAAATATATATTGTAATTTAATGTATTATATTATTTCATATACATTTATTTATACCTTATTATAATTATTCAAGATTTCGTCCTCAATTCAGTAAGTAATAATACAATTCCTATAGAAATCAGGTAATTTACCTATAATAACTATTACCCAAATGCCATCCACAGGCTATGAACACCAAGACTCAAAATCAGACTTCTTGTACACTGTGTTTTAAACATTCATTGAACAATGTAATGTGTAATGTATATTCGTAACAATAGTAAAAATGTAACTAAGCTACTCGTATTATTTATTCATTTAAAATTTAATTATTATTAATTATCGTCTATAAATTTTTTATATTTATTGAAACTAAAAAAGTATAAAAATTATAATTTAGTGAAATAGAAAAAAAAATTATTTTAGTATAATATATAAGTACTCTATAACTAGGTGAATATTTTTTATTCCAGTTTTATGAAAGAGAACACAATTTCTAGATAAAATAATTTCTTTATTTACTAGAAAAAATGCATTATACGTATAGGTATTAGGTACCTTAACTGAGTAAAATGAATAAAAATGTAGTTATGTTTATGTTTACATTTCGTTTGAGGATATCACAGAATATCAATATTATCAGTTATCACAATAACATGTTTCATTAACAGTATGGCCAAATCTCATGGAATAATGGGAATTTCCTGATGGTATGGTTACTTGTAGCAATTTCAAAATGTCCGACCATTTTAAGAACCCATGTAAATATTTTACAGTTTCCCTTCTGTATATTCTGTGATAATAGTATACCTATTAACATCTAAATTGATAAATTACATTTGTTGTGTAACTGGTGAATTGACTTGGAAATAATTGTATAGAATGGTATCTGAACGAAGTTCAATCTCGCCAAACGGCTATAACAGCAAATATAAATAATCATCATATTTTATTTGTATAAGAAATGAACGATATTACATTATATTATTGTATTTTTGCCACAACTTGATTGCATTCGTTAACGTATAATTTAACTTGAAATTTTCAATTTCAACTTTATTCGACAAATGAAATATTTACATCGGATAATTGTCCCTTGTAGCCTCCCTTGGCCCTCAAAGTTATTTATAATAAAACTGTATTGGTAGTAATAAACTTTCTATAATATAACATAATATTATGTTGAAAATATAGAATATTTTTTATTTATTTTTTTTTTGTAATATTTACATTGACAAACAGCTTTTGTTTACTCCTGTACAAAACGTAATTGAAACACCGAGAACCTCGTTTATTTAAAATAAAATAATTAATGTGTTATAATATATATATATATATATATAAGTATGTATTAAAAACATAAAATTCTCAACACGTGTGTCACACAATAATAATAGAAGGGTTTTATGATTATATTGTATGTTCGTCGTTCAGACATGTATGCATAGTGCACTCAATCCCCATTTTTGTTTTTGTTTTTTTTTTTTATTTCGATAAAACCCAGAGTTGTGTCAGTGCAAGTGTGTTCACACTAATTATTCGACTTGTGTACATGGTTACAAATCCACGTAACTAAGGTCAACAAAAACAGGTACGGGGGGGGGGACCAACGATATTGAATACACGGCGGCTACACGCTGCACTCGAAAATATAATTTTTCATTTGTTTCGTCGTTATATTCGTATTATTTTACTCGTTTTACGTTTGTTTTTGTCGCCAACACAAATTGCATATTGTGTTTCACAGTCCACGCGTGAAAATTCATAAAACATTATAAACACTGTGATATATTTTGTGTTTTTTTCCCTCGATTTGTCAAACACACGGCAAAACGTCTGCCGAATAACAGTCCCGTGTAAACGGCCGATAGCTTAGATAATATATTAGTATTATTATTATTATTATTATTATTATTATTACTATGTTTTACGTACAATAAAATATATAGCCCCGATAAGAAGCAAAAGAGAATGTCAGTTCGTTAATCGACTTGTAGGACAAAAAAACAACCTAACCTATAAGCACCATGTACTTTTCCGCGCGTCTTGCGAACTTCGTGTTCGGCCTAATGAGTATACGATATTGAGTAGTACGTACGCACAACATAATATACCTGCAAATACTCGCCCGAGGCACGTGTGCTATATAAGATACAGTATAGGTACGTCGTGTATACGAGCCGAAACGGATAAAAACATATCGAGTGATTGTCGAACAAGTATATGGATACTTACCAATGGGTAAGTAGTTAAGTACTAAGTACGACGGCCGTATATAATAGACCGATGATTCTCTTAACCTGGGGCCTGTGGTAGACATTTGTAAAGTTAGATGAGTGAGTTTTCATATTATTTATTTTTACATTTCGCTGGTATTTCGTCTAAAATAATCTATATCTAATCTGAAATAATTAAATCCGAGGAGCGTATAAAAATTTCCAAAGAGTACAAAAAATATAATGTTCTTTTTTTTTTTTTTGAAGAAAAATGCCAGGAGGTTAAAAATATGAGTTGGGGAAAATTTCAGTCAGAAAAATAACCGTTTAAAACCTTTAAATGTTACACATGAAAACATTTTTTTGAACGTCCATTATCTGGGTGAAAATAAAATATAGCTAGTGAGACGATTTCAGATTTCGATGCTATAATCAAATTGAATCGAGTCAAACCATCTAGGCTTTCGAGTCAAAACACTTAATCGTACATAATATCTTACAGGTATAGACATCACCAACGACAAATCGACCTAAAAGCGGGATAAGACTGTGGGACTTATTGAAAAGTCGGATTTTAATTCTGAAAACTGTTTTGAATTCGTCAGTTTATCTTCTGGGTATCAGTAGATCGAGATATTTTTTTTTGCGTTTTTTTGGCCATGGAATTTATCATTAAAACTTGCAATTTTTAAACATTAATATATTTATTGAATAATAAAGAAAAATGAATCGATCGATCCCTATAAGACAAATTCAAATCTGTTTTCAGAATTGAAATCCGACTTTTCAATAAGTTCCACAATTTTATCCTGCTTATTGGGCTTTTGCAGAAATATCGTGATTATAATAATAAAATGAGATATGGGTATTTTAGATTAATTTTAAAATGTACTTAAATATTTTGAAATTGTTAAATTTGTATTATTCCTAAAATTTCTTAAAAAACTGCCTATATAGAACCCCTTAAATATCACAAGTGTTGGAGCCCCTAGTTATTTATTGCTTAAATTGAAATTTCTTTATCAACCGATGTATTAACTATGCCGTCTACCCTTAAAACATATAGAGTTACACTCGGGTAAACATGTGTATATATTTGTAACATATATTTATTGATAATAAACCTTACCTAATATTATTTCTTCGTTAATCGCAAGAGTTATTTTAAAAACTGGTCATAGTTTCTATAGGACCTAAATTCTTCTTCTTCTTTCAGCATATTGGTGCATTGAGGATATTATTATTGCATTTATTTCCATACATCCCTGTCACGCGCACTCTTGCGAACTTTATGCTTTTATAGCACATATTCTAATAGTTCGCCATTCACTCTTCTAACGCGACTTAACGACATTAGAAAACCTTTATTGTACCAATTCAATAACAAACGGTGCCGTCAATCTATTTTGAACTTCTTTTAAAAATTTAATTTAAAATTTCAGACATAATCAATAACACGTTCACGATCCTTTTAGTCCTAAAAATTACGTTTTAAATGGTCCGCCCATAAATTATATGCACTGAATTTCTTAAATTTCGTTCTCATAGAGACTCAAAATCGCTCAATTAAAATCGTATACGTTTATTAGTTATTATATGCGTACCTATATTTGTGTCGATGTGTTGCGCACCGTAAACTTTTACACCTTTCGGTTGTTAAATTAATTATTATAAATAAATTCTTGGGTCGCCATATCGGTGAGGTTGAGAAACACGCTGGTACAATCTATAATTATCAACTAGGTACAATAATAATGATTTCTATGTCCCGCGAGAATTTCGGGTCGTCGTCGAGTATTATTATTGCGCACTCTGTACGTTATACTAATCGTTGAAAATCTTCCTAGTCATCATAGCCGCGCGTAGTCGTCCGAATTAGTAAATTGCATAATTTTCTACCGTTAGAATATATTGAAACCACAACACGGCTTGTTTAATATTAACCACGTGTACATAGACTTCTTTATATTATGTAGGTGTGCGCACACAATATTGTCGACGATAAATTTTCATGTACCTATACAGAAACACCGTGTCGAAAGTTCGAAAAGTAATGAATTTTATGTTCCCGCCAAAACGATAACGATTGATCGCGTGTCCTTTTGCCGTCAGTCGTGTCGGAAAAACAAACGTGAATTATAATCGAAATCGGCGGAAATAACTATATACCTGCTATACTTTGCAATTATAATAAGTATAATTACATGCCTACGCCGGTAAATATATCGTATCCTATTATAACTTGTTATAAGTTGTGTACACTTATATAGTTACCGCGTAAAAGTCGACCACGTTCCAATATAAATAATATAGTCATCGAAGTATATGGCCACGATAACATATAATATATTGCCACTGGCTGCTGAAAGAATTCGTTGTATTATTAATAGATTTCCACCACCGAAAATACAATCGTTTATTTTGGCTTTTATAATATAATATAATGATGCGATAACAATAATATATTAGAAACCGGAGAATTTAATTAAAAGTAATAATTTACCCGTCTCGCGTCTATATATGCATTCGCCGCTCACAACGTTTTGGACGTACGCCCGAATTAAACATTAATAATCTAAATCGAAAGGAAGTGAGTTTATTTTTAGAAAGAATAAAAAATATTGTTGATGTGTGATTCCCATTCTATTAAGACCTCACAGAAATATACCAATACTAACTTCTTATACCGTCTGAAAATGTACACCGAAAAAAATACGGTTGAAAATAACAAATTGTATTTGTTATCTGCAGTTAATAAATCTACCATTCATTACATCGACAATGTTTTATCATAATGATAATATTTTTATCACAATAATATAAATATTATTGGATCGATAAATATAGTTTTATGAATTTGACAATAAATTGTCAAATTTATAATAATTATTATATCTGCACAACAACAACACAAAGCATCACTTTGATATAATTGTTGTTAAGACAATAATTATTTTATCCTCCCAACAAAGTTGTAAAGTGACCGATAGACAATTTGTCAAATAAACATAATGTTTGTTGGCTGTATATTGATAGTAATTTTGCTGATTGCATTGGATTTTTTCACAATATTATCAATACGCTTTTTTCTAAGTGTAGTCTTTTGTGGAAAAATCGGGTCTTTTTCAATCGGAAGGCAATTTTTTTTATTTTTCCCAATTAATTTCAGGACAATTGCATAATTAATATTATAGAATAAATATCGATATGGATATAAATATATCGTATGCTTTTTGGAAATAATCACAAAATACTTTCAGTTATAGGCATATATTTCCATTGGTCTTTATTCAATAATCCTGAAAATCGACCGGCAAAGGGTCTAAAGTTATTTATACCGTTATTGCTAAAAAATTTTGGTCGACAGAATCGGACGTGCAACATCGGAACGCTTTCTGAAAAAAGTGCGTATGATTTACCGACGTAATATGTTGTCATGACATGTATCCTATATACGCGTTATCATATTTAGGTTATCGTCGATGGTGGAACGATGATACAATAGCTAGTATTACACTATACATGTATACGAGTTATTATTCTCGATACGTGTATAAGTATAGAAATATAAAAAAAAAAAAAACATATTTTCGTTTCCGGCGCTTTTTCGAGTCACATGTGCCCGTCGTTTCACAACAATCGAGTTTAAGTATTCCGATTGTGTATACGCGCGCACACTATATTATTTATGTACACATCATGCACTATAAATACGTATAAAGATGTTTGTTTGTTTTTTTTTTTTCACGTAATCTTTTTGCGGTTCTTCCGTAAGAACAATACGGTTAATTCGGTCGTATTATTGTTTCCACGATGACTTTTGAAAGCGGTGAAAGCGAGTGACGACGACGTCTGCGCACGGTCGAAGAGGAGCCGACGTATCCAACCTCAAATCCTGCGACAAACCGCGACGAGAACTTGCGACCTATATATAATAAATTTTTTTGCCCGCCAAGACATCCGTCAGTACCGTATACACGGTTTGAACGACCTCCCCCGGGGAGTGATCAATAGTATCAATAGAATGGATACGAGTTTTATCACTCCTTCGTTTTTTTTTTTTTTTATTTGTGTAATTTTTAATTTTCAATAAAAAGTACGTGGTAGACAATTTTTAACCGAGGACTAACCATCGGGTCTACATTATATGCGTGCTGGCTCTTACTGTGCCTTCCAATTGTCTTCAAATCAAAGACCTTGCAGGCACGTCTTTCCTTTTGTTTTTTGTGGACTTTACGGTAGTACGGTAGCACCGACACACTACAATAAGTTCTTCACTTCGCTTCTTAACTGACTTCGTTCCCTTTGCTTCACTCTTGGGCGGTCAATTCTAACATTTGATGGTAGCGGTGCAGTGGCATCCATTGCCCTGCAAAACATTAACGTAGACTGGAGCGTGTTCAAAACCAGTTTTTCTCGCTGCATTTACCACTCAAATTATTCAATGCGATTACGATTGACATAGTGATTTTTTTTTTAAAACTCCTTCCATTTCTTTGCATCGTGCTACTATAAATATCAACTTTTTAGCTGTCCTCCTAAAGGGCGACTTAGATTCTCCTGAATTACCAGCCCGTGTCAACTTTAGAGTCCTTTTTACTCGGAATCAAGTTCAGTTATATGTTCCATGCTATAAAGCCTACGGTTTAACCCACCACTCCATATAGAATGATTCATAACGCTGGTTACTCTGTGCCTTGGCTTAGACCTTTTATATTAATTATTGTTATAATTTATGTACCTTAATTACTAATTAATTCACTATTTTAACTATTTTCACTGTTTTAACTACTGTCGCTTTCTTATTTTTATTTTTCTGTCAATTTCCGTCTGGCGTAAAGTAAATAAATAAAATTCTTCTTTTTTCCCTACAAATTGCACTGAAACTACTTAAAACTGATGAATAAATAAAATATGAATATAAAAATAATTGTTTTAACTATTGGTGTGTTTTTTCAATGCAGTTTTGAACAACCTGGTTGCATGTTTTGGCGAAATTGTTCGATGCAATTGTTTGTTTTCTAATGCAATTTATTTATGAGGTGTTTAACTAAAGCCCTATATCAATATATCGATATTCATGGTAATAACAAACACAGTGTTTTGGTGATACAGAAACTAAATGACAATTTGAACAAACAATTAGTCACTAGGTTGTTCGAAAATGTATCGCCAAAACAAGTGTTCTGAAATAATTTACAATATACATTACACATTGATAATTATCTGTGGTTCAATTTAATTCACTGTCCGTACTAATTGTAAGAGAATGAATTGAACTTATAAAATTAACGTATCAACCAATTAGTAAACATAAAACCAATTTTAGTACTTTTTCCGTGAAATCTAAATTGATTTATTTAATGTATTTAACATAACGTTAATTGTCTACTTCAGTAAATATAATAGTTACGATGAGAAGTTAAAATTTAATGATTTATGTTATCAGCTCTGAGATCCAAATTCTACAATACCTATATGTAAGATAAAATCTGCAGCGATAAACGTGCAGCTGCCACCGGGTACATTTTTTGATAACTGTTGAACACTTTTGGATGACTTAAACTGACAGGATTCAATATCTTTGGAATTTATAAATTTTTTTTATAATATTCAATAACATAGTAGTTTGTATGAACCTATTTTCATCGTTTGCGTTTTCTTTGTAACCTAACATGCAAATCTCGTTTAAAAAAAATAAAAAGGCTAACCTATAACGTTTCCGCCTTGAAAACGGTAATAAATTATAAAACGACACGAAAAAAGTCAATTTTGTTGTAAAACGTCTGATTTAGAACGAACTTTAACGTACAAAACCATTTCAATAGCATATATTACACTATTCGTAAAATGTTTTTAAAAAACGTTAACGTTGAAAATATTATTTTGAAAACGCGAAAAGTCACTGTCAAATCAAAAGACCGCTGTTTCCATATTCCTATAGGCGTATACTTTTAGAATATTTTGGTATTTTTTTTAACGTGTAAACCCGTACTTTTCATAATACGGGGGCAAACCGCTCGAGCTTTTCTCGCGATTTTCGCGAACAGGTACGCGTTCGTTTCCGTTGGTCGTACGAGAATTTTTGTGTAACGTAGGCCCGAGGCAGGGACCGCCATTGTTCGCGTGCACAGACCACATGCGTTCGTTATGCCCGTGCGTGTGTTTACTGTCGATGTACACACACACATACGCGCACGTCAAGCCGAATAATAATAACGAATAGAAAAAAAAAAAAACTAAATTAAAAATAAAATAAAAAACATATAACAACGGGCCGCGAAAAGAACAAAAAAGAAAATACAACGCCGAGCAGGTATATATATATATATATATACCTATCTCCTATACATTGTAATGTATAATATTATACTATACAATGAAAGCCGAAACGCCCGTGTAAAACACTCGTCCGGGCAACAATGGTACGTGTTAATTAAATGTATCGCGTCGCGCGCTTTTGTTTCGACGCGGCTCCTCCGGGTGTAAACGACTCGAAAATTTTCGAGTACTCAACTCTCGTACGTTATCATCGTCAAATGTAGTCGTACGATACGATATTATATTACAAAATGTATATACATGTATACATATATGTAATAGACGAGTGTACTAGAAAAAAAAATACAATTTTTTAATTAAATTTCACCTGCAGTTTCTATGGACAGGTTGGTTACGACGGGCGCCCAGGGTGCACTACCCCCGACTTTAAATTTTTCACTTTTTTATCTTCTGGAAACGTTCCCGTGTATCTCGTGTGAAATAGACTTTCGGATAAAAAGTAATATCGCGGATAAGATATATGGGTGCATCATGGTCGGAGTGCGTCTCGATAAGATAACGAAAATCATTATAAATATTAGATTCTACAATAATTATCTTCTAAACACTTTTAACGAAATTGTCCGTTTGGAAAATTGACTAGCCCTCTTATTTTTATGGGCGCTACAGGGGTGACAAATACTTGGATGATCAATTATACAAATTGAAGTTGAATGACCTCGAATTGAACCCAATACAGTCGAACAACACAGGTACTCGAACTTATAACGTCAAATAACCCGAACTATTTGCTTATGTTTTTTATGACTTAATTATATCAAGTACCTACAATAAGAATAGTCAATAATAAAAACTATTACTTAACCGAAACTCATAAATTGTCATATTTTTAGGAAGCTATAGTACTTTTTTAGAATCATTCAATATTTTCACTCTTGCAATGTAAATTGTGCGCTCAAAAACCAAAATAATTAGAAACTCTCAAATACACATTGATAACAGTGGCGTATAGTGAGGTAATTTTTTTTTTTTTTGAGGGGGGTGGAATTGCTCCCACTAGTCACGCCCCTGATTTATGACTGTTTATATTCGATTAGATAACAATATAATAATTACTTAATATTTTAATTATTTCAATCTAGTAAACATATATATATATATATATATACATATATAAAAAAAAGTATTCTAAAAATCTTTGGAATGCTTTTTGTGAAGTCCAAAAACCGCCACTACGAATCAATGTCAGGCAGAGCCCAGCCTAAGCCGGTGGCTACTCGTATACCATCCCGTATTATTTTTCCCCCCGTTCAAAAGTCGGACGCCTGATGAAATCGAGAGATTACCTCGTCCGTCATTCATATATTTATCTTTCAGGCTGAAGGGTAATTAGAGGACAGGCCTGCACACTCTTCGATGGTCTATCGACATAAACTTCGGACTCAATTCAAACACGTTGTTATAGGTATTGAAAATTTATTGAAATTGTGCTCGAGTTAGGTTATACGAAAAAAGTCATTATAATATATGTGCTTGTATACAAACCATTACGAAATAAATAACGAAATTGAATGACGGAGAGTGAAAATGTGGAAATCGTGGTTCTGACCTCAGGATGACGTTATAGGTTAGGTTATTTAATTTAATTTATTTACACGTGCATACTACACGCAGATATCCGTTGTATCCATACAATTGTATAGCACACAGAGCGATCGCCGTCGCGATATTATTGTATACCTATAACATAAATCAGGGTCGAGGTGTGTGTGCCTACCGACAAAAACAAATTAATTCAACCAAAGTAACCCTTTATTATCTTATAATCAGATCGCGGCCGTATACACCGCGCTTGATTGGTTACGTGACGGACAGGCCGCAGCCGCGGAATTTATTCGTCGCAGCAGCACGTCCGTCACATTATTTAACTGCAGCACAAACTAACATATACATAAAATGAAAAACAAGTACAGTTGCAAGTAATAGATATATATATACACAATACTAGGGAAATCTCTGACTTAGAATGCAATTTTAAAATAAATAATTTATCGTCACAATTACTCGCAAAAATGTTTTTTTTTACTAACCCAGAGGCGTGTCCCGCAAACAGGCCTGGTAGGCTCGGGCCTACCCTAATTTTGAACCTTTAAATATGTCCGAAATATTCATAAAAAATTTGAGAAAACTTCAACGTTTGGATGAACGTTTTAGTAACTTTCATATAAAATCTGAAATTACGGCTTCAAATATTTAAATATTCCATTATCAAATGATAAAATACAAAATAATTAAGAATATTAATATTAAAATAATTGATTATGTTATTACTTCAATGACTGGTTTCAAAAGTAATAATACTACGATTGAAAAAATGCTAGTTTTCTGTATTTTGCAGTGCTAGATAATTATAGGTATACTGATAGTGAAATGAACAAATGGTTTAACAACAATTCTGATTTTTGAAGTGCAATATCAGTATTCAGTCGGACATCAAACGGTTTTTTAGATTATAATTTTGTTTTAAAATGTAAAAGTTATTACGAAGATGATGAATATTTCTCAAATAAAGTAGTGAGCCGAAGCCGATTAACGAAAAATATATGTTACTGTACATGTACAATGTACATGCATCAGCAGTAGCTGTAAAAAAATGAAATTTTACAAAAAAAAAAAATGCCATATGGGAAAGTAATTTGAGGAAATTAAATTGGTTAGGTATTGAACGTGTGTTAGTTATAAGTATACCAGAAAATTCGACATCAATCGACGATGAGAAAAATCAAGATATATTTATGGACATCCAGTGGCGTATTTTCAATTTGTATCAGGGAGTCGAGTTTAGCCGGTATAATTCGGATAAAAAAAAAACGGAATTTATTGTTTCGATACTGCACGATTCATAATTAATAAAAATAAAAGTCGGTAATACAATTTACAATTTATAGTTAAATACTGAATATACATAATATTACTTAATAAAATAAATAATAATTGAAATGATACATTTTGGTGATTTTTTTTTTTGTTTCTGGTCAGAACCCGTGACCCCCTCCCCCCGTAAATACGCCACTGCGGACATCTATGATTACTGCGTACGCGTCTTCATAATTTAGCGTTAACATATGAATCGAAAGGGAGTTCAGTTCGGTGTTATTAGAAAATTCTACAATGATTATTATCGATAAGCTCGCCTAAATGGCTGAATGAAATATCTAATAATTCAATTAACTAATAATAAATATTATAAATAGTTATTGTTATTAGTATATGTAATATTATGATTGACTACAAAACGCGTTTAAAAAATATATTAAAAATTCCCTTGGAAAAAAACGAGTACAAAATATTATTCTTATAATTGGGTCTGTCCCGAATTTTGATTATAATATTATAATAGACACGACTCTGGACTAACTGCTTACGACTCGGCTCCATCTATATATATATATATATATATATATATATATATGTTTGCTATACTTGAGCTCATATACAAGTATATACGAGCGGAAATGGGTGTCTTTTTGCGGGCCGTTGATCATATATAGTGTTTGAACAATAATGGTTTTTTTTTTTTTTTTTTAAGCTGATCCGCTAACGACCGCAATTCGCAAATATTCATCACGACAATGACGACCACAACGCCCGATTATATTTCTATATAAGTTAAATATATTAAATATATATATTTTTTTTTTTTTACCATTATATTATTATTTAGATACTACCTGCGCTTAAACCATTTACGCGTAAACGATAGTTTCATTTCGGAAGTTTCGTGCGTTTAATTTCCATCGAACCGAATACCATCCAAACCCCAAAACAAAAAAACAAAAAAAACGCACACACACACAAGGTTTTACACTGCGGAATCCCCGAAACGATACTGGAAAATTCGATATTATTTTATGGCATTGTGAATTGAAGAGAAAAGAAATTAGGTACCTATAAATATAATAATGTGTATTATGAAAAGGAAAAAACAATAAAAACGAATTTCGGCTGGAAACAGAAACCGGTCAGCTATATATAATATCTCCTGGTCATCCTTTTTAAACCATTATCGACACGGGTTTCTCTATATATCTGTGTTAGATCTGTAGGATCTATTGTCCCTCGTCGTCTCCTCCGAGCAACCCAATATAATATATTATATTATATTATATATATCTACGGAGTACAGGCAACAAGGTCATATCGGAGTGCGCGTTGGTCTGCGGCGAGAGACTTGGGGACGTCGACGATCGCCTCGAGGGATGAAAACACTGGAAACGTTGTCTTTTATGTTTGTGTATACACCCGCGAAAATCCCTACGAAACAACGACTGACGCATATTATTGTAGTGCTACCTGTTCGTCCCTATATTATGTGTTGTATCCTCGCAGCAGGTAATATACGACGTCCTTTTTACGGCTTTTTACTTCTTTTTTTTTTTTTTTTTTTTTCACCGATCAGGTTTCACATACGTATATAATACATATAGGTACCATTACTGATGCATTAACCACGTATACCGCGTATACCGCAAATATGCGCGATCACGCACTGCTGCTATCCAGCAATAACCGTATAAATTGTGTAAATTGTATTATACACACATATAAATATTGTACGCACTAAAATACGTATACCCATATAAATATACGTACGTGCGATGGCCGCACTGTATCGGATTAATAGTGTTCAACACACTGCAATATAATAATCATGGGAGGGGGGGGCGAATTTAAAATATTGAACAGGACCCCCAGAAGAAATGACGAGGAAACGGTAAATAGGTATACTGGATATGGATTGCCCCCAAACAGTACGAATAACACAAATAAAAATGTCTTAGGAATGTTTTTGGTCAGAAAAAATAACGTTTCAAACACATTTTAAATGAAATATTTTAAAACAATATTACAGTATTAGTAAAATGTTCTTCAGAGACGTTAATAATCTGACATTGTTATAGAACAAAATATTACTGACTGGATTTTTATTAAGAACATTATATTTTGTGATGTCTGTAGAGAAGACTCAACAAAGATATTGAGAAGCAAGTAAAATTAATGTAGAGTTTTGAAAATTCAAATTTTACAGAATGACTGCAATGTATTATGTATACCTACCTAACCTACCACTTACGTAAAAAGAAAATTTCTTTCCGAGCATTTAGGTTCCTAAGTGAAGTACTTTAACGATGATATAATTATTATTTTGGTTTTTATATAGGTATTTTTAGTTTTTACTAATTTTTTAAAAGTAGAATAATGAGTAGAGATGGAGTTTTTAAGTAAAGATTTTTCTGATAGTAAAATGTATCTGGTTGGAATTAAACAGGCCATTTTTTTAATTTTTTCGGTGATTTTTTTATGCTTAAAGAAAACTATTGAAAAATAAAACAGAAAATTATCTAAAAATATTATATAATATAATAAAATCTAATGCTGTTACACCATTATATATAACTCGGGAAACAATATGTCGGAAACTTGAAATTTGCATCAAATATTCATTGTAGCCATTACAATTTACACGGTACAATTTTCCAAAATGTTCAACAACTTTTTTGTTATCTACAGATGTTTAAAAACAAATTTTTCATTTGCCCCGATTATATGTTATAAAGCTGATAATATCAGGTTGACGGGTTGTAATACCTGAAAACTCAATCGTATGTTTAAAAATCTATGGCACTCTATAACGTTTTGATAATAATAATAGTTAATATTGCCGGGTAGGTATACAAGAAATGACGATCGACTGCAGATGATATACATTTTCATAACTCAGAAAATAATAACCTTCGAGACTTTCGATTTTCAAACCGTGCATTAAACGGAACTTGACTCGAAATGGTTTTTTCGAATGTATACAGATTTATCTACACTTTCAAATCTAAAATAATAATACTACTATACTACACCGTCCTGTCGGTTGTCCAAGGACGATTGGCCGATTTCCGCCGTCTGTATCTCTACACGTTGACTTTTTTCTGATAAAACCATTGCATATATGTATATATACACCTACTAACCCCAGACAATCTCTTAGGTAAGTCAAACGATCGGCGTAACTATGCGGATTAACCTCAAAATGTCAAAAATAAAAGGTCTCCGTCCAAAAGTGGTCATTATTAGAAACCTAACCTCGTGTACGCTGTACGTAGGCATATTATATACAAATAAGAGCCCGTGCGAACGATAATGATCGCCGACGAATAATAATAATCTGGACCGCGAGCCTGCATTTATGCGTCCACAGATCGCATCTCTCCCCGTGCAGTATATATACACATAACTATATACATGTTCGAAATTAACAATATACTCAATGGTTTTCATGTTGTTTTTACATTTTTTTTTTAAAAACGTTTTTCTTATATTACAGATACCGTGTGATTACGGCGATGCACTCGCTCGTTACTACTGCAGGTCTCCAGGCCAACCGTATTATAGATATTATATTCGACTGTCGTACATATACGCAAGTATATATAATATAAACATTAAACATATTATTCTTATATTTATATAATAAATTAATATTTGTATTTATATTTTTATGCTCTTATACGCCTGGGCGACAGGTATACTAACGGCTATAATTGTTTCGTTATGTTCTTCGATCATTTGTCGGGAACGTTATCAGAAAAAGGATATACAAAATAAGCATAATTTACTAACTTTTAATGTATCATTTTTAATATGACAAAAAGCACATTTTATATTACGCAATACGTGTGTTATGATACAAGGAACGACTGTCGTAATCTGACAATCTCTGTTATCGCTGATAAGTGATAGATAATACGATATCACAACGTATGATACGCGTGCGCTCCGGTCGTTTTCGAAAAACGTACAAAATATAATCGTCGTTTCGCGCGTAACATTCGCCCTATTACACGTCATGGACATATATACTGATTATTATTATACCTACGGATTTTATTATCTTATGCAAATACGTACGAACAAAATGATGGTACAGTACGCGGCCGCCCCGACTGGTCTATATTACAGGTCGTATACCTAATTAACAATATGTTTGTTGAATTAAATGGTTATTTTATAGCAAATTAACAACAATACTGTTTGTTAATATAGAAATTAACAACGCGTCAATGAAAAATCGACAAAACGGTTTGTTGGCTCTATGCGTTGACAACGAGTTTGTTAATTTGATTGTTATTTTTTTTCGATTTTACCTAGATTTTTTTTTCTGTGTACGCCTCACGTCACATAATATGCTCGGCCAACGGCAGGTACGTCTACGTGTATATAGTGTAGGATATTTTACAAATTTTACATTTAATTTTCGACAAATGCCGACTGGAAAAAATAAACGTTATATATTGTTGTACGTGCCCGGTGTGTACAACAGCTCTGCGGGTAAACCCTAATTTTTCAGTGTGCCCAAACACACACACACACACAAATATACGCGTATATTATATAGAAAAAATATACACACATACAACACGTGTCGACCACCGGATGTTGAGGCATATAAAAGTACACACACACACACACATATATATATATATACATAACGGGTCCAATAGAGAAACCCCTCGGCAGACTATACCCCCCGCGATGGACAGACCATCGGTATATTATTACTATAATACGAACACTATGACTTTATGATCGTTCGGTATGTCAAAGTCGTTTTTTCCCCCTCTGTATACATATATATATATATATATATATATACAGTAATTTGTACGTGTTTCAATATATATATGCATATTGTATATAACATATAATATATATATGTTAATATAGTATATATTATTCGATTTTGACACAATGTGCACGCAGTCATTTCGAAAAACGTCAAGTGCATAATATTAGCCCCAGTCACACTGGTATTATAGTTGATTAAAATGTTTGCAGATGACAGGTCTCCGCAACCGTCCGTATATAACATCGCATATACTGCGTATTATATAATAGACGTTTCGAGATAAACGCAATATTACATAATAATCGAGAACGAACAAAACTTAATGAAAACATCAACTAGGTACGTAGTATAATTATTAAATAAGTTAATGAGAAATATATTTTTCAAAACTATTTCGTGTTAAGTTAATCGTTCTAAACGAATAATGTATGGATAAAGTTAATAACGATTTTTTGTTTAATATTTCACTGGGTTGATTAAAAACCTATAATTTTTTTTTTTTTTTTTATCTATGATCATTGTATACATCAAATGATTACTTTTTTCATGCAAAATAACAAAATACGAATATTTATTTAGACCGAGGTGCCGAAAAAAGGATTTTTCAAACATAAACCTAACTTTAAAATAATCAGAACCTATTTAAAATAAGTGGAATTCCAGAATTCCACTCGGTTTACAATATTCGATATTTTTATCTGTAAACACCGTAGTACAATTACGTATCGTTTTTATTGAATATTATATTTTATTATTTTATTTATATTTTTCTTCAAGATCTGTGGACATTATAAGTATATTTATAACTACGAAGATCGAATTTCGATCCTAAATTATAAACATATGTTTTTATAAAACACTGTCATGAATTTTGTCATTTGCCATTAACTTATCCCGGTAGATATTTCGACTATACATTATACAATACAACCCATAAATAATTCAACGTACTTATATATTTTATTGAACTGCATTGAAATGATTACAAATAACATTTAAGTTAAAAGCATAACAAAAACGTGACATTTAACTTACAATTATCTATTTAACCTAATACATTATAGTACTCGTAACTTTGATAATAATATTATAAGGTAAACATTATGCCGTACGACTACGTAATGGCGAGTGATCGAAAAAAAAACTATTTTCGAAAAACAAAAATTTAGAAAATATTTATATTTAAGAAAAAAAAAAAATAAGTTTCGTATCCGATTACGCGTGCACTATAATATAATAATAATAATAATAATAATAATAATAGTATAATACCGATGACGGCATAATAATTTATAATAATATATATAATATGTATGCGCAGTTGAAATATAGTTATTTTCCCCCATCGACAATATATATAATATGGTGTTTTATACCGTTTGTGTGTGCATATATAATATACGGTATAGGTACTGCGCATGTCGGTGTATAGAAATGTCTTTTCACACGATTTTTTTTTTTCTACCACCCTTTTATATTCTATAAAAATACTGAGACAGAAATATATTATACACACGTCGCACACAGAAAATACGATTGGAACGGGGTGACACGGTAAACAACGAAACAGGATTACTATATATATATATATATATATTATATACTTATAGAATCCGTGCATCCTGCTTAAAAAAAAAAATAAAATAAAAAAATAAGAAGAATTATAGTCTTAAATTTCTTATTTCGGGTTCGTCTTCACTACCAAATGTAACCGTATGGTATAAACTAAAAAAAAAATAAATAAATAAATAAATCCCCGAATCGTCGGGTCACCTGGCCCCCGGGATTCGTCTCGACTTCTCTTTATATTATGTCTCTGCATGTCGCAGTCGTCGGATATCCACCACACGAACACCTATCGACCGTTGTAGCTCTATACAGCCAGCGTATATATAGACTACCGCTGTTAAGTCCAATCACGCACCCGGACAATCCGCCGGGCGATTCGCATCGGCGAGTCCGAACAAAAACCGTTTAATTGAAAAACGTGACCGAAAACGCCGTTTGGCAGCGATACCACCTATATATTATTATATTATATCGCGCGTATACGTACACTATACATAACACAAATGACCAACCATTCAAAGTTAAAAATGACGTAAAAGGTAAAAAAATTGAATAAATTTAACAAATTTTATCACTATATAGGTACCTATATACTATACGCACCCTGCGATTCAGTTAGTGGCCCGTATAGAATACGTGGGGCGGGGATATTATAATACAATCGCTTTAAAATACAGTAAATAAATTCTGGCTTAATAGAATTAGACACTCGTCTAAAATCATAATAATAGCGTTTTTAAGACGCGAATTTTAAGCTATACAAACGATATTTTGTATATGTCCATATTCATTTGAAAGAAAACACAGAAAACGTAAATAGTTGTTCAACATCATATATAAAATATATTACACCCTTTCGATCTAAGCTAGGGTTACCATATTTTACTTTGAAAAAAACCTGGACGAAAAATAAATTATGCTATTAAGTAAAAGTTCCAACATCCAAATACTTAAAATATTTATTTATTTTTTTTGTTTTACTCTATATAAAATGTTATATTATTTCTACCTGAAAACTTGGTCTAATCAGACACGAGATCCCATTTTCCGATCAAATATTTCGCGCGGAAAGTTTTTTAAATTTATTTTTTTAATTTTTTGACTTTTTATTTATTTTTATATTTTTTCAAAAAAAAAAAAAAACAAGTTTCAAACATTTGATATAGTTGTCAAAACTTGGTTTGCTTATTATTCCGTTATTATTACTAACTATACTGTAAATATGTCAAATGTCATCCATAACTTCAAATTTGTCCATTCTATAGTACCCTCAATATTCATCAATGAGAACACGCGTTACTGCTGTATTTGAATCAGGCTAAGTAAAAGAAAATTCAATGTCCATCTATATCTATAATCTATATTGCTTTATAAATATTGCTTAAATAAGTGATAACCATTGATCTTCGAGAGTAACGTTTTTGTATTTGACATTTTGTTCTTTAAATAACTTTTGAAATATTTTAAACTGTTCGAAAGAATTTTTTTGTCGATACCTACTTATTAACATTACAAATTTAATTTATAAAATTAATATTTATTACATTTTTTTTTACATAATTCCAAATAATAACTGCATATTTTGGAGTAAGTGTGTATAATATTCATATGGCTATGTGAAAATAGATACATAATTCTATCAATTATATAATTATTTTTTCCTTGAATTTTGTATTCAACGTAATTCCTTCTCATCCAATATACTCAATAATCTCAAAGTCTCAACCAATCGTTTCACCAATCTTATCCCTTTTTCGCCGTAGTAGTTTTCAAGGTTTTCAAATTTATTCGGTTTTAAATTTCTCAATATATTCTCTACCTATCTACCGATATAATATTATGTACCTACCTATACTTAGTACAATATTTTAATTGTAGAAACTAAATATTTGTTTGATATTTGGCTAAAATATAATTTAATCTCGTGTACAATTAACTTAAAGTCAATAATACGTTAAAGTTGCACAAAAAAATTGACTCATATCACATTATAGGTTAGAATTTAACGATAGAAGAAATAACCCATAAATTAACTAACTATTAATTTAATTTTTATTTAAAATGTGAAAAAAAAAACACATCATTACTGTCCAGGACTATTATATAATTGTTACTATATAATATCTGCGGATTGTAGGAAAAAAAAAATGAAAAGAAAAAATAACAAGCGTTATTTAATCTGAATGGCGACGATAGGAGTTCGTGTGCAACGGGCACGTCGTAACTTTATACGGCCGTTTGACGGGCGCGTCTCAGTCCATTTGGCTTTCGGACGTGCGCACCCGGCGAAGGACGGTCCCGAATACCGTTAAAACTGTCGTCGTATGCAAAATGGTGAAAAAAAAAAAAAAAAAACGAAAAAACTCGAAAAATACCATGTTTCGAGAGGGAGACAGAAAAATAAAATGCGAAAAATAGCGGAGCCGACTATGCGCACAATAATATTATATTATTATATGATAACGTCGCGGCCGTTATCGTCGTCGATTTCAAAACTCTATTTTTTGTTTTATTTGAATTTCGTTTTATACACCACGAACAAAGTGAACACACGACTGTGACATCACGATGAATGTGACCATGGAAATCTATGACCGTGAAAATCGGTCAAGTCCTCGGCGACACATGGTTTGTAACGTCATGCAGAACTTCAAACGTATCTATATATGTATATTATATATTATTAAAATCGTCACGAGACGGGTTTTTTTTTTCTGCATTAAATACCTTTTGAAACACGCGAGAACGCACGTTAAGACGGACGACATTTTACACGCTCCGAGCCCGATTTCGTGGGGTCGTCGCGTCAAGAGACCGGACGTGCCGTGACAACGACGACCGACTACAACGCGTTTTTAATTATAAATTAATATATTCGGGATGGTGTGTGGTAAATCACCAGAAGATTGATGTTTTTTTTTTCTTCCAATACCGATCTGCGAAATCGCAAAAAATAATGTGTACAATGCGTTTTTTTCACCTGTACCTATACAGGTACTGTTTTACTACACCGGACGTTAATTTTTCGACGTGTTCGACGCGCTCGCGCGCGCCCGCGTACGATCGCCGAGCTGTAAATGACCGCCGCAGCGCATAACAATAAATAATTATCAATTATAATCGGGATGATCACAAAAACACTAGTATAATCATAGATAATAAATATATGGATGGATTGGCCGTGCCTATACCTAATACATGAAGTGTTGTGAATCCGAAGAGAACGCTAGTTACCACAGTGGTTACTTATGGTTTTAATTGAATGGTTACTTGGTAATTGATAAATGATAATTTTTTCTATAAGTTATCTGGTATAAGGTAACTCATAAGAATTGTTGTTGGCGTGATTACTGGCTACAACATATAACCACTATTCTATACCATACAGTAACCATATTGGTAACAAGCTCTCTCTTCGAGCACATCTGAATACAATAGCATGGCCCATCCATATATTTATTATCTATGAGTATAATTATACTGATAGTAATTAAATTAACTGATAATATCTGTAAATAATATTACCAATACTGACATATTTGCATCATCTCTGCAGTTGGTCGACTTATAATTTGTCAACTTCGATTCATGATGTATAACTGTGACGACATGCACATTTTAAGATTTAGAATATTGTGTTGAATAAGGTGATTATTGTAGCGTTTTTTTGGACCTTAAAATTCACCGGACTTATAGGACATCGGAACTATTTCAAGTTGACCATTATAATTATACGTCAATGATACATGACTATATGCTGCCTCCTTATATATCTATCCCCGATATAAACATAAATAAATATTAATTAAATTAAACACTCAAATGTAACAATATATTATTATTCTAGAAATTTGTTTTCTATATGAAAATAGTATTTTTCCGTGATCATATTCCACTTCCAAGTTATGAATTAAAAATGTTAATACTATATAATTGTACCGGTCGGGATATTATATTATGCATTTGTCACATTAGATGAGATCAGTGTATATTGCCAATTATTTTAGGTACATTTGTCGGTATATTTGGATTTTTTTTAATATAATATCATATATAAAACCAGTTTGTATGTCGGCGAAACGAGCAATCGGCAAACGATTTTTTATAAGCGCAATAACGAAATTTTAGAATTGTACAAACCATAATAAAATTGCACCTAATTTAAAAAGAAAATTCTTAATTATCACACCGCTCACTCAAATAGTTAATATTTTTGTAACTGTAATAATATATTATATAAATAGGTAGATATATACACTAAAAAAACAAAAATTTAATATTTTTTGAAATATTGAATAGTACTAGAATTAATATGTAATTGCATAAGTAATTTTTCAACTGTAGTGATTTTTTGTTAAATAAATATTATTTTTAAAAATAGTATGAAGCTTTTTCATTTTATTCTATTTCTAAAATAAATTGATTCCAATTGTATAATAAAAGTTTCTTATTATTGGACGAATTAACAATCATTAGATGTATTTTAGATGTACAAACATTAAAAAAAAAATGTATATATTAATACATTTTTATTCAGGACTCAAACAACTTCAACAAAGAATATAATATTATATGTGCCTTGATACCCAATACCTATATATACGTTATCAATTACTGACCAGTAAAGATTTACGCATTACGAGATACGATTAGCAAATGACAACATCGTTCGTAATATTCTTATATGTAATTTAAAAAAATCTTAAAGTCCTGTAGTAAACCAGTAATATTATTGCAATTTGTACCATACCATTTGTGTTTGATGAATACCATATTTATTGGCGGTAACTTTTATCTCTGCATGCTATAAATGTTTAACACTCTATAGTGTTTACGTTCTAAAAAACATAATATATTAATTATTGTATGTCTGTGAGAAAAGTTCATTGTAAAAGAGATTTTTTTGGACACGTTCGCATAAACTTACGGTTTATTTAAAAATTAAAGTTTTATTTTTTATTTGAAGTCGGTAAATTTTCCATACACGATTGTAATAATAATTGTATAATATTATACCTGCTTAATATGTACCTATGGAATCCCGTGTGTGTCCCATCATGTGTTTACAATGTGTACACATTCTGCTTGGAAAATTTATCGTTTTTAAAGGATAAAAAAAAAACTTAATATTCTTGAAAATCATCGGAACTACATACATTATATATACCTACATTCTATCATATTTTACTATTTTAGATATGCACTACACCCCCAATATTCGACAATTTTAAAGGAGAATATATTATAGTATATAATATTTATATACGCTAAACCTATACCTATATAGGTCCGTGTGTAAAACAATTTCGCAAATATTTATATTCAATTAGAAAACGTTAATAACTTTGTCGTACATAATAATATATATATATAGACGTGTTATTATTATTATTAGTCACCTAATAAAATGTTATACATTTCGATAATAATAATTGGCATATTTGAAAATAATCGATTGAGTTCGGCAATCGCTACGTCTATTTTTTATCAACTGTTGCGTATACGCTCGTATATGTATATTATATATATATATATATGTGCGGTTATGGACAGTGTTAGTTTCGCCAATAACGCGTTTTTCTTGTAAAATGTTTCATCGTAATTCGTAAAATTATAATATGTTGTTATAATAGTATTTTTTTAGATTTTAATTTTATTACAATCCGTATAAATTATATAGCAATCGATTTTAATTTGGCTCAGCATTTCATATTGTAATAAAAAATAATATAGAAAATATACAAATCAAATTGAACATAGTAAAAAACTCATTCGTTCGTAAAATAATCTAGATATATGAAACCATAATGAACATCTCGGAAGAATCTTTTTCTACAAAATATGTTATAGTGAAAAAATCTATACTTTTTTATGTACCAAATTGACCAATATTGACATATATATTATTAATTTATGTAGAACGTATTTCATAAAACAAACAAAAAATAGTTCACGCTTTAATTTAAAATAATTTTTGATCTAACGCGGTCAATGTATAATAGGGTACATTTTTCGTAAAAAATCCCAAATTTTCAAGGAGGAGAGTTAAAAAAATCTTTTGAGTATTATAGGCGCGCATATTTATAGACTGGTCATTTTTTTTTTTTCCATAAATATGTAAATGTATTATATTTTATGATAATAAATAATATCTGTGTGTGAACTAGGTACATGTGTATATAATATAGTATATATTATATACAGTGGCGTGATGAAAGAACTTTTTTGAGACACGTTTCTCAGTTAAAAAGGGCAGTGGTCTCCTCCCTTAAATCGAAACAAAATGCTAGTTAACTTTTTTATGAAAAATATGTTAATTTTATCAGTTTTCTGGAGAAAGAGTAATGTAAGGAAGAGATAAAGGGTGAGCAGATCCAAAAATATATATAGTGTCTCAACAAAATTTACAGTTTGTAACAGTATACATTTTTATAGGTATATATATATTATACTAAAATCATCGACTATTCAGTGACAAGAGAGTGTACAGATAAAATTAGCAAATTAAGAATATTGATATACGCATAACGCATATATGTGAATATGTCTACTGAATGTAAAAAAAAAAAACATGATAGATTATTGATGGACATAAGTAAGTAATTAACGATAATTATACTAAATCTAATATTAAACGATTTAATGCGACAAATATTAATCGGCCAATAACTACATATAATAAATAATTAATATTAATGGAAAATATTCTAATCGACTAGCATACGATAGTTTTTTAGAACTATGACTAATAATTATTGTCAACAGTCAAAATTGTTGTATCGTGCTCATACAATATTATGTTATATATATATATATACTGTATACTGGATAGGCCAGTGTAAAATAATAAAAAAAACTACCATTAAATTATAATGGAAGAGCGAATGTCACTGTACCAGCTGAAATATTGAGTATAAAATGAAAAAAGATTATTTTTTGCGAAATTAAATCGATGCATTGTTTTTAATGACAAATTATTAATGGGTTTGTTGAAATCGAAAATAATATATTTTGTTGTAAAGCAGTAAACCGTGGCGCATAAAAACCGTGAATTAAGTGAAAACCTATGTAATTTTATTATAAGAACTACCTATGCGTTATTAATGGCTTCTAACTATAAAGGATTTGGAATTGATTAAAAAAACTCTATGAACTATAACAAAAGCTTATTATTACTATCCATATATATTATAATATATATAGTTGTATACAAAAACGTGAAAATTCGATTCGTCGGCCAACAAGCCAAAATTGAAGAAAAAAAAAACATTATTTTCTGATTATAGGTGGTACACGATATAATATGTGAATAATATGAATCTCATTTATTTTATTAACAATACACTTTCCTTCTTCAGCGGCAACCTATAATCTACATATAATATAATATGATATATCAATAAATAAGTAGGTAGGTACTTTTATATAATATACAGGTTCATAATTCACCAAAAAATTGTAAGCACCTATACATTTCAACGTTTTTATTCAATTTTATAGAATTAAAATGTGTAAATAGCGAATATTTACATTTTTACCAAATGTATAATAATACACCCCAATACCACAAAATATAACTAATTATATATAGGTATATGAGAAAATTGCAGGCCAATATGGCTACTTAATATATATATATATATATATATGTATAATATTATATAAATTATTATCACTGCAGAATCAACCTTATGGAAGGTTAACTATTCTACCGGGTTTAAGCACAATCCTGACTACATATTATACACTATGTATAAAATAAGGAAAACCTATTATTATTATGAACTTAGGTCAAAATTTTTTAATGGATTACAAATTTTTATTTTTATTTAAGATCAAACACATATAATATATGAAATATATTATGTTAGAGGTTAGGAGAGTTACACCCTTATTAATCCTATACGATACCACCAGTATAAGCTACTGCAGACTATGCATAACTATTATAGTATGTACCATAATACTCTAAACTTTTCTATTTCTAAAAATTTCCAAATCATTCTAGGTGAAACTTGACAAATTGACATGGGTGCCTATATATATATACACGAGTATATAAATAATTTAGAGAAAAAAAAACTTTCATTTTTTAAAAACTAAATGATAAATCAATGTTTCGATAATTAATTTAGTAACATTTAAGAAAAATATATAATAATTCATTTAAATTTTTTCAGGGAAAATGGTGCCTTTCTTGCTCTCATAAAGAGCAGATGCATAGCGTAAATTAGAGCGGAGCAAATGGGGCAGCGGCCACCTCACGTAAAATTTGAAAAGGACTATGCCCTCTAGATATTTTGTAAGTAATTTTTTTAAATTTGTACAACTTTATATATATTTTTAGCAACTATCTGATATTGAATGTGTTACGACTTATATTTGAAACACTTAATTCGTAAAACAATAATTATTCTGAGTGAAGTGCGATAGTATTATTTTCCGATCTATACCTAATATTTTTCCATTATTTGGTATAGCTTAATAGTTTTTCTTTAAGATTTATAAATTACTACTGGAGAAATCGACAACTGACCTATTTAAAGTACCAACCAAAATAAATTTTCATCAAAAAGCTGTGTACCTATATACTCGAAAACTTCTATTCAACTTCTTTTATCTGAAAAAAGTGTACTTATATAATATAATACTTACATAGGTAATGAATATTTTATATTTCCAATTTTTATTTTTTTTTGGTAAATTACCGAAAATTGGTCAAAAAGTTTTATTGTATCAATTCAATATTATATATTACAGTAAATATTTGATGCAAATTTTAGTCCTTGCAGGTATTATGATTTTCTAATTATAACCATTTTCGGTAGTTGTCTATTATATGCTCAAAAAAACTACTGGGAAAGTTGAAAAATAACTCTTTAAAGTACCAATTAGAATGAACTTTTTATTCCACAAATTTCTCTCCCCCAAAATCCGTACTTAACTGATAAACCCCCCATTACTTTTTTTCATACGTTTTAACCTAATAAATGTATTATAATTTATACATTTTAATTTTAATTAACTGAACCTGGTCCTTGAATGGTGCAATAAGAGTATGAGCATTAAGCAACAAACCTAACAAAAAATGAAAAAACTTATAATTTATATTATACTTAACTCCCCCCCCCCCATTATATAATCCTGACTACACCACCGATGATGTATATTTTTATTTTTTTTAAAAACTACAATTTAGGAATAAATATTTTCTCTATGTCTAATATTAGTAATTTCCAATCATTTGATAATATTTTATATACTCGTAGCGCTGTATTTATTACTACGAAAAAAAAACGACAATAAATTCAATATTATGACTTTTGCTCAGAATCTAAAATACGACTTTTTCGAGAGCTTTTTTGGAAAGCCTGCCTGCAGTAAGTAATATTAATAATATATAGGTATTATAAAATTAACGGACCTTTATTATCACAGGGTTGCAGGAACCGCGGAGAACTTTTATTATAATATATCCCCCGTCCCCCCCACCTAAGTATTCGGTCGTCGTGACAATAATTATAACAACCAAGGGTTATTGCTATTACTTGCCGAGACGACCTTTATTTTGGCCTGTGCCACATTCCCGCAGGCTTTTGCCATATATGCGTTATACGTACGGTACGAGGTGATCTTAATTTTTACTTTTTATTGTTTCGCCCAGTTGTGTGGGCGTATCTTTTGAATTGTTTTTGTTTCATCATCAGTTCTTCCTATTTCTATCATGTGTTTGTACTCTGAGGTAGAGTTTTTATATAGAACACGGTTCTTATATATTGTGGTGTCCTTTATAAATTATTTTATGGTGGTTAAACCCGACGGAGAAAAAAACCAAAAATGAATAAATATAGTTTAAAATAAAAAAATAAAACTCAAATCCACAAAAATTTACTTTTCATCGTAGGCAAATATACACAGTGTTTCGGAAACAAAGTTTCCATATTCAGTGCAAAACACAGACTCGATTTTGTGGATTTGGGTTTTATTTTATTTCAAATAAATTATCCACAAGTACTCGTACACAAATAAATAAATATATAGATATAGGTGCATTCAGTATGCAGCGGGCGACCGCACGCCGGACGGCCGCCGCTCGGGAAAATGAAATAATATTATTATTTAGGTACCCAAGCGTTGCGCCGGTGACGTTGGCGCTGCCATGCGACGAAAATTAGAACCCGCGCGCGGTGTACCTGTCTCTCCGGCGGCGCACTCGGTCGCGTTCAGTTCAGTTTACGCACTTGACCTGTACGTTCGTTCGCCGCGCTCGTTTGGCGTATGATCTCTCGTCTCGTCCGCGGGTAATAGAAGTTCGTATCTCGTACTATTTTTTTTTTTTTTTTTTTTTTTTTTTTATTACCGCCGGGCTTGCTGTGCGCGAGTGTTTTAAATATTTTTTTTCAAATCCCGTGTCGGTGCGTCGGAAAAATTACAACGTCGTTTTTTTCAAATATCGATATAATTTTTCGTACCCTCGGTTGGCCGGTCACTATTGGCAACGGGTAGTTTTTCGTGTTTGTCCGTATTCGCCGGGTCGATAAACTACGATCATGTCGTCTTCGATCGTCGTCTAGACGGGGAGTTTTGCGACGGTTTTTCTGAATAACTGAACTAATCGACCAACAATCTCGTCGTCGATATGAGAAAATTCGCGATTTCGGCGGCGATGCTCGTGTGCACCGCCGCGGTCGCGTTCGCCGGCGGTTCCGCCGTCTTCCAGTCGGGCGGTTACGATAACGTGGTCGTGGCCATCAAAGATTCCGTCCCGTCGACCAACTGCAAAACGATCGTCAACAACATCGAGGTGAGTCTGACTTGAAATATATAGGTATAATATAATAATCGACGTACCTACCCAGCGAAAAAGAACAGGACCATTTTCAAAACTTTTGATAACGACAAATTAAAATTTTGTATATATTTGTATAGTATTAGTCCCAATCGATTAAGACTTTTTATTCAATTTGATTTATAACCTCAGATATTGGAAAAAAAAAACTAAAAAATGATAAAGATTTGAGTTCCGTTCTTATTCGTTAGGATGTCGTTTTGTATTTTTATTTTTTTTTCAACGTCCGCGTCCATAGAGGAAATGTTTTTCTTTGGAGAATTTTTTTTTTTATCCTCTTTGATAGTAAACGTGGTGAAAATCGCTCTTGCAATACGAATCTCGCGGAATTAATGCACATATTATATTATAATATAGATTATACTATAGCCTCTATATTATGTTATAACGATTTCATACCGCTGGCCCGTGACTCGGGCGGCATACGTGCAATTATTTATCTATATAATATATATATATATATATATATATATCTATTTTTATTTTTTTATATTACGTTGATTCTGCTGAGCAATTTATCGAATCACTTTACCGTGCGAGCGTTTTTATCGTCTATTGTTGTGTGCTCGGTGACCGTATATTGTAATGTTTTCGCGTACGTGTGACACGCGAAAGCATTTTTTTAATATCAATCGAAATCCTTTAAAGGTAATTTCTTATACTCTTCTTCCAGCAAAAATGCAAGACCCCGAAACTCTCTTGACGAATTGAACCGCGGTGACCGCGACGACAATAATAATATTATGGTAAATTTTTACGTGCATACCGCGGTTGACCGACCGACCGACCGACCTCCTCCGCCGCCGCCGAAATTTCGTTTTTCTTCCGTTTTGGTCTGATTTCCTCGTTAAACGCGGTGCTCTCTTAAGACGATTAAAATATAAATAAAAAAGTGCTAATTATAATAATTTATATGCGTTGTTTGCGCGACAATCAACGGCAAATTATACATTATTATATCCTTGACATTTCTTCCGTCGTTGATGACTACATATTATAGTACAATAAATTGATACCTAATAATATTATTAGACGTACCATTTTTATAATATTATTATTGTCGAAATCGTGCAAATACCATAGTCGCCAGTAACGTTTTCACGGTCTTCTCTCCATAACACCTATATATATGTAGGTACAACAATAATGTTTAATAATAAATAATAATAATAACATGAAAATTACACAAACGGGAAACGGTGTTTTTGTCGAGAATTTTCACTTTCTCCGTTTCGCCCAGCATCCCAAACGCGCACCACGACTACCGCTGAGGTTCCCCGCGAAAATCTCTGTCGGTCAAACCGCGAGCAGTCAGCCACGCCACCACGTGCCATAAATAATAATATGTATCTAATACATTAATATGAATAAAATACAATCGATTTCCACAATTTAAAATATACTTGGCTCGATTGACGTGTCCCGCAGTGTCTGGTATACGAATATACCTACAAATAATAATATGCATATCGGAATGAAATATAGCCCACAGACCGTTTTTTTTTTTTTTTTTTTTTTTTTAATATTCTCGTCTATTTTTTTTACTCCGATATCGTGTCGTCTTTTCAAAACAAGTCTAATCATACGGGTCGAAACTGGTTATTTTAAACATACAATAAATTATTTTAATATGTACTACCTATATTCATAATATTATGTTCCGAAACGACGACAAAAAATCTGTGTGAAATATTGTATATAGGTATCAACTATACCTAGGTGTTATCTTCGCCATCGAATTGATTATAGTCAGATATATCTAAACACTAAAAACGCACGTACCGCAATTCGATAAAAATATTTGTCCCTCTGTCCCTGCAATTTTTTTTACCCATTTAAAGTAGAGCCGCTGGTGTGTGCTGCACGCGGAAAATCGTCTTTGACCGGAGTTTATTATGCATGCTCGCGCAAGCGTATATGTAAGGGTACATAAAAAATTATAATATATAGGTGTATAATATATACGATCGACAAAGTCTAATTTAACGGTACTATTATACGATATAGTTAATAAATATATATTATAATAACCAGTTAAACGCGGACGCGCCAAAAAAATCTTCTGGAGTATGACGTAGATGTCATTGAAAACACAAATTTAAACGCCTCGTCGTATAACAAAAACACCGCGAGGACTAATCCGATACCTGTAATTATTATTAATATACACTGTGCGTAAAAAAGCGAAATATAAAAAATATAGATACACATATTATTATTATATATTTATACCTACGTTACGATATAAAGATTATTTATTGAACTTGAACCCCGGGACCATTAAATAACCCGCTTATAAAATAATCACGGTTATAATTGGTTCGATCGGATATATATATCTATAATATATCTATACCTATATATAAATGCTCGCGCTCAGTATGTAATCACTATAAACATCGACGATAGAACCGGTTAACTGGTTTCCGATGATGATAGCAATGAGGTTACAGGACGGGGAATGTATAACGGATTTACGAAAGTCTCGTCACAGCCTTCGTCGTGAAGATAAATACTCACGTTTACTATACGATAGTATATATAAGTATTTCGGAAATTTCAAAGAACCTTGCAGGTATAGCTGGTATATATAGGTATACTTCCCGCAGTGTATATATGTCTGGTATACGTAATATTGTAATATTCGTCGGATCGCCGGCTTAGAACACGCGCAGGCGCGACTATGTTTGAGAAACAGAAGGATCGCGTCCAATTTTTTTTTCAGGATTGTTTCCTCTGCAATTTTTTGTTGCGTCTCTTGTCTTTGACTTTCAGCGTTAAAATTTGAATAATTTTACAGATTTTAAACAAAACATTGTATGAATAATAAATATATAATATATGAACTATATGTTTATTAAGTCAGTTATGTTATATATACGTATATATTATATTATTATTATATATCCAAGTCAAAATAGATTATACCCGTAAAGCAGCAGTATGAACTGAACACGCATACTTCTGTAAGTTTCGAGTGTATCTATCATATTACCTATATATATTCACTGCACGCTTATATGTAAGAGATTATAAAATTAATAAATTATATAAATTTGTTTTATTTGTAGACGTACATTTTTTTATTATATACCTAAGTACCTATAAGTACTTATACTTCAAAAATTGAAGAATAATATAACTTTTATATTAAAATTAACTTATTAACTAAAACATTTTAGTTTTTTTTTTTTTTTGAGGACTTTTTTGAAAAGTGATAATGTCACTGATTGTCCTGAAATTTTCTAAAAAATCACCTTTCTAGGACGTAAAACAGTCTTCTGCTTCGAATAAAAGTATTATTATTACATATAACCGATGATATTATAGCCTATACCTCGGCCTATACTTATATACCTACCTATAATGTATAGGTATAGTGATATAAAATCCATTGGGTCCACGTATAAAAGTAAATAAATTTTTATCAAATTTTCAATATAATTCTCACACCTCATCTATATAATATATCAAACAGAAAACGGAAACGCTGACTGCATATATTATATTATGTCCTATTGTTCAAAATATTAATAGATAGGTATATGATTTTTGTCGATTGGACAAACAAAAAAAAAAAAAAAAATCAACGATAAAATAGCTTTTGTAAAGACATTTTTTTTTTTGACAAATTCACGTGTACGAAATACCTTTACTCAACGGCTTAAAACGACACTATAGGAATTTTATATAATATAGTATCTATAGGTAGGTACTCGTATATATTATTAAATAAACGTGATAAAAAAATATTTAACCGTGTGATGGTAGTAATTTCGGGGGACCGAACTTGCGTTCAAAGTCGTGACGCTAACGATGACGTACGAGTGAAATATTAGTGTGCGCGCGCGCGGCCGTCTACTCTTCGGGGCGGGCGGCGTTGTAAGACGGCTCGTTGTCACCGCGGAGCGAACACCGGTAGCACGGCCGGGCAGCTCGGGTCCCGCCCCGCGCCGCGCTAATTGTTGTTGCGCGCCGGACACCTCGCGCCGCGTCCGAGCTCTGCGCTAGAGTAGAAATATAAAAAAAACACGACCACGACCACGAAAAACCGGTCGTGGGCCCGGCCGATAATCGCCGCCCGTGGAATTCAGACGGACGCCGAACGATTTTCTCGGCCGTACAACATATACAATATATATACGCATATAATACAAAGATAACATTATAGTTATAATGGCTAATGGTTATTACGTGTATATACACTGTGTTCATGGATAGTATTATTTTTCGTGTGTTTCGTCTGACGGGTATAATAGTAATACTCGAACCGGAATCGAAGAAGACCCGGTCCAAAATAATATACTTTTTTCCCCATAGATATCGACCGCGGTTGGTCGACATGGGACGTTTGACGTGATTTTGGGTGATTGCTGTTAGTTTGCCGATTTCCGAGATGTGGTTGTGAGGGGAACATATTGTTTGGAGCGACGTGATAGAGTTGGTTAGTTGTTGAACGTGCTCCTTAATTGGAATAATGTTGGTGGAGTGACGAATGGCTATGTTGTTCACGAACCGTCGTTGGCCGGTGATTTGACGGAGAGTAGTGGATTGGCGCCTTTTAAGCTTGGATCAGCTATTTGCAGAGATGTTGGAGGCCCTGCAGATGGAAGAAGCGTATGTGGCGATAGGACGAATGTAAGTTTTATATATGAAGCATTTGGTGTAAATTGAGAGATTGGGGCTGGATAGCATAGGATATAACGAGTGTTTGACCGGCTTTTGATTGACTACCGTGTTGATGTGTTTGAAAAAGTTCAGCTCCCTATCAACGTGAACTCCGAGGTACTTTATAGAGGGAGACCAGTTGATGCTAGTGCTTTTGACTTTGTGTCGAAGGGAAGTGACAGCGCTGTAGTTTTTAGTGGGTTGACCGTGATTCTCAGGTGTCGGGGAGCCATTTTTCAGTGATGTTGAGCTGTGATTGAAGTTTTTTGGTGGCAGCGTTGTTGATTGTGCTGGAGGCATAGAATAACGTGTCGTCTGCAAAAAGTGCCGTCTTGCATTTAGGGTGAGCTGGCATGTCATTGGTAAGAGGCAAAATAGATGTGGATAGCAAGACATGTGCCTCGGGGAACGCCTGCGAGTATTTTGCCGTCAACTTTGATGTGGAAGCTTCTGTATATAGGATATAATTGAATAATATACGTACTTATGGGCCTTCTTATACGTGTATATATAGGGTTGGTGACGCGCCGCGTCGTACCGAAGGCCGCCTCGTTTCCACATGATTTGACGTCGAACGGACGCGAATGCGCGACGGTAGTGACTTACTATTACTTATTTCTTCTAAATAATATAAGTACATACTCTATATACTATAGGCTCTTTCGGGTCGACCGCGGACCACATCGCCGTTCGTCGTCACGATTACGCGAGCACACAACCGGTCGCGCGCGACCTTGAGCATAACCCATAAATATACGTTAAAAAGATTTTGAATTTTCGTTTTTTGAATCCTCGTATAAGTATAGTAAGTACGTATAAATCGGCGATGGTCTACAGCTATTGCTATGTATATCGTATAGATTATAATAATAATATACCAATAATTAATATAATACCGCGCGTATGTGCGGTCTAAGGCCCGTGATTCCATCATTAACCCACTTGACTCGCGAACGCACACATTAACTGGTAAACGGCGACGGATGAAAAAAAAAAATAGAGTCGACGACGAAGCCGCGTCAGGATAGGTATTTATTATTATTAATCAAACGGCGTCCTAACCGCCCGTTCAGCCATACCTATATATAATATTATCTCCTATGTATTATATTATATCCTAGTTTAAACGATCGCTCCACACTGACAGATTTCTTTCAAGTACGAAAACGTACACGGACAATAATAATAATAATAATAATAATAATAAATAAATAATAACAGTAATACAACAACAGACGAGGAGATAGGTTATAATGTAGTATATAATATATACTAGTATATATATATTATATAATTTTTGTTAAATACTGCGACCGCTCGCGCCTGGCGTTTTTCATGATAAATGATCCGTTGTGTGGTGGTGCGGTACCTGTATTATAATAATAATATATAGAACCGCTACATAATAGTTAATATATAGCATGTACTTACGTACACTCGACTAAGACAAGAATCGACCTTATATTATATTATACCCGAGTGTATTCTATACCTATACTATATGCAGTTAATTATACCGAAGGAATTACACGAGTGTGTTTGTATTTATATTATATAAATGTACTTACAGATAAGTAATTCAGTTTTGTTTTTTTTTTCCCTTCAAGCCCCTTACCGATCGGGTTAACTAACGACAGACGTATAGGTACGCGTATTGGTAACAAATACGTTTCTTATGGTCGCGTGCACACCGGGTTCGCGGAAAACTATCGGTGGCCGGCGCCACGCTGTATATATGTCGCGCATTCTTCCATCCGCGTGACGCCGCCGACATTGAACGTGATGTGCGCGGAATAACTTATGTGTTATACCATGGACATTTGGCTTTTTGCAGTTCTATAAAAATATATATGTATATTTAACGTACTATAATATTATACGGCTATTTTACATGATGCTCACTTCACATAATCCCTAATTTTAAAAGTTTGCATAAAAAAACAACTGGATCGATAATTCACGGTTGTCGCGAACACCGTATATAATATGTCTAAGTAATTGCTTCCCGAGTTCGTTGAGAGTTTGGAAGACTTTAACGAACCCCCACAGAAAAAATACCAGAGAGCACTACAAAACAAGGTCATGTTGAGTTGTTTCAGAAAATGACTTCTGTAAAAACTGTGCATGTTTGACAAAGTTGGATCATCATTTCGAGGACCGACATAATTTGTAAAATAAAATGCTAAATACCTACCTGCTATCAATAATGCTTTTTATGGATCTCATTATATCATAGACATTATATAGCAGACCTGGATTTATAATTTTCACGTTGAAAATAGGTACGATGTATATCTGAAGAAGCCGAACCGGTAGCCTAAAATATGATAATAACGGTGTACTTACTCCATCGTACACTATAGAGCGTATACTATAACAGTGAAAGTTCACGACGACGTTTAATGAACGGGGTAAAAAAAAAACACAAAATAAACACGTCGAGCGCGTTTTAAATACATCGCTGTTGCCATTATTATTCATTTTATACACGCCTAATTATTATGCTGCAATATATATTGCCGAAGTAGTGTTTCATAAAATCACTGGACCACAGAAAGAAAAAACAATAATAGCTTTTTAACATAACAATACGGTAAAAAAAAACATGTTTTCAAAACGTCCGGTAATAGAAAAAAAATTGAATATTACGATTAAAATATATTTTATAAGTATTGTATATTGACCAAATAAATTAGGTATTATAATTATGTAATGTGCGGTGAAAATATATTAATTGTAATTTAGTGGTGTGCAACAATGGACACTTATAGGACAATGTGGTATATAGTAGTGTACGGTGTTTAGTGTCAACGGATAAAATATTTTTTTTTAAAAGACACATAAAAACTAAAAGCTTTTTCTCCGGACATTGCGGTGTGTGGTAATTTTACACTATATTATACATATAATATAACGAGTGTTCGTACAAGAAAGGATTACGTTTCACACGACGACGGAGGAAACACACGCCGAACATATTGGTCGCGGTATGCCTATATTGAGTCTACGTAACCTTATACCACAAGTTAGGTATAATATGTATCGGTCGGTCGGTTTAATCATTTAACGAACACGGGGTGTATTCCCGTCTGGGTCTCTCTCTAGTGACACAACTGTTTTGCTCGAAAAACGCCGAATGAGCAATATCCGATACTCCACATTAAACACACTCACGACTGATTACACCGACTTTATCATACCGTATATGTGGCAGAGGCTTCTCATTCACATTATATCTATACGCCGGACTTTCAGTTGACAAGACGTCGTCGTTTAGGGTTAATTTTCGTTGTTACACCCCTAAACTGATGTCCCGGTTCGGCCTCGGAAATCCGGCGACACATGGCGTACTTACCTATTATGTATACGATTCGAGCGCGTGCACGCACTCATCCCGGTCCTCGAGAAAACCACAAACTGCGGCTATATCGATTTTCGGGATGATTTATTTTCAATGACCCGGTCACCACTCGATTGTGTTTTCAGTTATTCGAAGTGAAACTGCAAAACCACGTTGAAACTAATTAAATATACAGTAGAAAATCGTTAATGTTCCGACGGAACATATTATGCTCCGGTATTTTATATGCGTTCCGTTTTAAGCCCGAAGAACTGTTTAAATAAAACAATGTGCCAACAACAGAAACTACATGAAATTTTTTTGAGATTATACTCGTCTCGACATAACTCGTTGTAGGACTCGATTCGATATTTCCGTTTATTTTTACACATAAACGTACGTTTCAGTCGACCCGTCGATTGTTATTATCCGTTCAAACCACACGCCATATGTTTTCCCCCGGAAAAGGATTATACACGTCCTAGAGATGATAACCCTTGACGTCGCCATCGAATGTACGACCGAAACGAATCCTACGCCGTTTCTTCTCTCCATTGTGTTGTTATTACCCACCGCCATCGTCGTCGCCTTCGTTTACGTCTCCGTACCTCTCTCTATATAGTGTTTTACGATTAATAATAATTATTGCGGCGGCGGCTCTGTCGTGTAATCACTGCGCGCACCGGCCAACCGTGCACATACGACGAGACGATTGACGTTTTTACTTTTTTTTTTTTTTTCCCAATCCCATCTCATTCCTGCACTACGTCGTTGCCGTTATTAAATTACAGAAAAATCGTCGTACACATATTATATACTTCGACAGTAGGTACCTATATAATATTATTTTCGATTCCCCGGTGAAATATTGCCCGCGATATTTAACGGTTTTTCGAGCGGCGGCCGGCCGGCCGGGCAGCTATATTATAATATTGTCGGGTGGGGGGGGGGGGTCACGAGTGCTGTAATCGCTCTTCTATCGTAAAAATAGTATTATATATATATATATATAATGTGTATCATGTGGGAGACGAAATGGCAAAAATACAAAGTGTGTAAGAAATTGAAAATACCGTCGACCGGGTCGTGCACGGCACACGGTTACTCTTATTTTTATCCGTTCGAGCGAGAGAGATAACATGACCGTCGTCGACTTTATGCGTTATATTATACACAGTGCTATATAATATTATAGAGCGCAAATGCTACGGTCGATGACGGTCGCCGTCGTCATCGTGGCGGCAGCGTCGTGCCGTCCGCGTTTCGGTCGTGACCAACGCCGTCGCCGGGCCGCATAATATTACATTATATCCCGTGGGGGCTAATCGACGACCGATTGTGCGTTTTTCTTCTCTCCCACTTATTTCTGCACCGATCGGATTCCCCCCCCCCCCGTAACTCCTCATCTCTCTCTATCTACACCTCGATATCACTACATCACGAGTGTGTGTGTGTGTGTGTGTGTGTGTGTGTGTGTGTGTGTGTGTGTTTCTGTAATGTGTACAAGTGTGTATGTATGAGTTTGGTGCTCAGAACCCATAAATCCCCGTGCGAATATAATATATATGTGCGTGTCGTGGGTGGAATTCGTTTTAAATATTGTCCGTGTATATATAGTCTCGGGTCGGACCGTCCGCATGGTCGTGTTGCTCGGTGTGTGGTTGTGCCAATAGTGTATAACAGTACGATCGAGAGTTTATATTTTTCATACCGAATATTTTACGATATATAATAATAATAATAATTATAATAATAATATTTGTAACGCAAACCGGTCGAGCTATATAATAATAACATGGCGTGTAGGTTATGTTATGTCTCGGGCCCGTTCGGGTCGTAAAATCGCGATAATCGCGGAAAAAAAAAACGAAATATTATAATAACGAAACGGACGTAAAAGTTTACTTGTACGCGCGCACACGCATGTCGACTTTACGCGTTTTTTTTTCCGTTTTTTTTTTTTTTTTTTTAGCATTACACGTGGAAATCATAAAAAAAAAAAAACAAAAAACGCGCGATCCCCATAATACTGCAGCTTACTCACATATAGGAAGAGAACGGATCTCGTCTCTCCGAACGACGATAAATCTTGATTATTTTGTAATTGTTTAAAATACTCGAAAAATGACTCCGTGTGCGTGTGCGGCGTTCGCCGCGAATACTTATATGATATTGTAATAATGATAAATCGCGATTGCCCACGTTTTTGAGGCCGGGTGTACATCTATAATGACAAATAATGCATTTAAATCGCCAAATTATCGTCTATGACGTTTTACGGGGTCCCCGAAGATATATTATATCCGACTAGGAATCGTTTCGCAATCGTCCCATCTGCATTTAAACGCGCGCATTACAGACGTGTCGGTGTCGTTGTTGTTTTGGAAAGTCGAAAACGATTCAACGAAAAAATTCAAAACGTACGCGCGCACACTGTAAAGTGTGAATATCGATGAAAATCGATTGCGGTGTACGTACGCGCGCAAGTCGAAAACCGCAAGATCCGATGACCCGTTCGATCGAGACGTGGTGGTAAATCCCATTTTCGACGTTTATCGTGCACACGTATAAATACACGTCTCGTCGTATAGGTACTTATGTATATTATATACGACGTCGTCCCCTGTATTTTTATTATTTTTTTTTTTTTTTTTGTTTCCACGGCACAACAGGTAAGAGGCGTGTCAGCCGTTAATGGATCGGGTTTTCGAGTAAGACAGAGAGAGAGAGAGAGAGAGAGAGTGAAAGACAACGCATCGACGGGGATAGAAGAAATATATACAATAATAATAATAATAATAATAATGATAACCGGTACTTATGGTATAGAGTGCATTATGAGATATTTCCCCGGACGACATTATACGGACGAATGTAATAAGCATTTCCATTATCCTACGTGATGGAACTCCTCGCCGCCGTCACCCGAACGTTTTAGACGGATTTTTTTCTTCGTTTTAATGCATCGGGATTTAATATTATGTACCCGTTCGTGGCGCCCGGGTTGACAGAAAGACGAAAGGAAATTCCATCAGGGATTCGGTGTAATAATATTAACGTCGCCACACGTTTTTCGGTTCCTGTATTATAAGTATTATACCCGAAGAATAGAAATACATAGTTAGTTAGGTATACTATACTACTTCTGCGGGTACGCTAAAACTCACCGTTTCTGTCGATATATCGTGACGAACCGATCGATAATACACATTACTAATAATATACAGTACGTATTTTGAAATAAGCTTCGAAGCAGCATTATACGCACATCGATCTCATCGCGCACGGTAAACGCTAATTAGACGTACCTGCTGTTTGCGGCCTTCCCGCGCGTACTGTCGAACGGATCTCGCGCACGAGAATTTGATTGAACGTTCTCTTGTCACTCGTTACACACGTACACACGTACACACGTACATACATACATACATACATACATACATACATACATGGCAGTGTTATTACGTCGTTTTGTTTTTTATTTAAGTATATATATATTTTTTAGTTATAATTTGCCAACGTCGACGGCTCTTGACTTAACGAAATTCAAAATGCAACTCATCCGGCACACTTTACGTGTTCCGCGGCAACGCATCACAAGGCTAATTACGTCGGCCCGTTAATATTTCGTAAAACTATGCGTTGAACTTGAACGTGTATAATATGTTTATATATTATATTATGTACGAGTACCTAGATATACGAGTATATAGTAAAGATGTAGAAATTGAGTTCCTTCAGTCATTTGCAGTGTACCGGAGAGTCTGAAAATTCTTCTTGGATTGTAATAAATGATCTGGACTCAATTTGTCTGTTGCGATGATCCGACGTCGTCTTGTACATATATAATATATATATATATATATATATTAATTCCAAACCCCTGTCACCGTCGCGCCGCAGCGGTATTTGGGAGGATATGACGATTCGGGTTTCCACACAATACGAAAGTGACTTCATATTATCGTGATACAATGACTTGTATAGGGTGGTTATGGTGCAGTAGCAACACACATAGTAAGACATCAACGATGACTTTTTCTCCACATTAAATCGTTACGATACACGTGTACCCGTGTATAGAGAGAAATAACTTGGCTTCACGAACGGTAGTAGCAACAGCACAAGTAGCCTACATATTGTAATATACAACCCGTGTCCGATCGATAGTCCACGGATTTCCCGCGAGCAGATTGAATAAAAATAATAATAATAATATAATAACGAGAAAAAAGAAAAGAGAAAAAAAAACCGTCCCAGTCATTTTGTGGACACGGTGAACATGATTTTTTTTTTATGTAAATCGGACCGGCGGCGGCAGAGGTGTCACAACTCGTGTCTAATCGTAGCGCGTGTTTGGCTTGCGCATTTGGCACCGCGCGCGCGCGAGGCGTATCTTAAATACGATCGGAAAATCCCGACTTCGTTGTCCGAGAATCGATTTGAATTTGTTGAAACCCGAAATGTCGTATAATTCACAGGCGAGCATGTTATTATGCGTTTTATAATTTATATTATTTTTTTATAATATTGTTATTAATCGACTCCTCCGTGGGTATTATGATTGCCGCGAGTGTAGCGAAGCGGCACCACCGTCGCCGTAGTCGGTGTATATATTTTCTCGGTAGAAAAAAACTAGTCGCACAATGGAAACGGAATATTGGAAGAAACACGAAGATATTATCGTTTTCCAATACGAGTGTAGTACAACACACGCGTACGTGGTGTGTAATTGTGTAATCGTATATAATAATATAAACCGGCGGGCCGAGCATGTAATGTAGTGCGCTCGAGAATTCCTTCGTGCCTCGGAGACCCCGTGAGAAAAACGCACTCTCGGCGACTTCTACAGTCTCGCGGAAAACGCATTTTTTTTTTTTCATTCTCATTCGTATTTATTCTGAAATTGGGGGGGGGGAAAGAGAAAAAAAATTTAAAAATAGTTTTTCTCGTCCGCTGTTATATAGGTATGCGATTCCATTTTGTCGAGTATGTCCGATATACCGTCATACGTGTCACGCGCATCGATTATACCCGCGATGTAATTTTTATTTGTTTTTTAACACATATTTTTACACGTACCTACCAGATATTTATAATATATTATGTCCAAAATGATAGATGTGCGTGTATATGACGACGGCGTTGCTTTCTCCACTGACAAATTATATATATATATATACGTATATCAAACGGAATTTCGTAAACGCTCGCGCGCGTACCCGTTATTATTATTATTATTATTATTATTATTATTATTATTGATATCGGTTAGTTTTTTCGCGATAGATTTCTCTCTATATGATAATATCCATACACGACGGTGACACGTGAAAAACGACGACGGTCGGCGATTTCAATAGTCGGTAACCGATTGGATTTTTTTATTTTTTATTACGATGCGCGCTCTACATTTACACACCCATTGTCGTCGTATGCGTGGACACTCTCTCTCTCGTATACCTGTATAAAGTATAATATATTATAATATATATATATATATATATACACGTACGGAGACTTTTTTGGACAAGAATTTTTTACTCGGCCCATATAACCAGTCGGACTGGTCGGCGACCGCCCATCTTTGAAATCGACCCGCGGTGTACACAACAACAAATTATATACGGGGGAAAAAAAAAACAAAAAATCTGGACAGGTAAATTTTACCGTTTAAAATGGGATTAATTATTCATAAATCGTGTAATATGAACGGGTGCGGCTGTGTTTCGCTTCCGTTTTTCCGTCGAGAAAATCCCCCCCGAATTATAATCGCGTTGTTTTATATTATAACAATCGTCGTCGTCTCACGTCTGTTGTATAATAACATAATATTATAACGAGGCGTACCACTTTACTATATACGCGTACTGCAGTGGATGAACTGGTCGCGAAATTTATCGCTTAATCTCCGGAGCCCGGATACGTAATATTTTCGTCGGATTAAATCTTGATTTTTTTTTGTTTTTAATTGATTCGTGCCGAAAACTCTGAAGAAGCCGATTACCGACGACACGTTTATAATTAGGAAAACATAAACGTTATTATTGTTATTATACACGTATTATACCATCACATCGAGACAGTATTATAATGCAGTCTATTACTTTCCCGCGCGCGCGATTACGTTTTAGAAACTCGTCGTTATAATAAACGCACCGTTGACGGCGAGAGACGATCTGCCCGTAATAAGGAAGTGATTTTTTTTTTCGGACGCGATCGTGATCGAATTTAATCGAATTTAATGGATAATCGCGTAATCACATATAACATTCAACGGAGTGGACACAAATGCACGGGCACGGAGGTCTTATTCGGGATTATTATTACAAGTGCACAATATGCAATTTACAAGTATATTATGTTTTAAACGTGTATATACGTGTATTTCATATATTTGCATAATATATCTATATGTGTGACGATCGAGCATGTATATACGTGTGTACGTGTCGATTTTCGAGTTTTTTTTTTTTTTTTTGTTTTTTATTTTTGGACATTCCGACCGAGACTAATGGGCCTAGGGGATTTCTTCGTACATATACGACCATAAGCGACGGCGTGTCGTCGTTATTATTACTATTTTTTTTTTTCGGTTTCGGTGCCGAAACCACTGACGGACGGACGAATTAGCTGCCGGGTGATTTATAACGTGTTCGAAATCACGACCGGTTCGACTGGCAATCAATTCTCGCCCAGGGCGCGCATGCAGCTCGCAGCTTGTGATAAATACGTTGCCGTCCAGGTACCCTCTTCATATTATGCGGCGTATATCATTATTGCGGCCGACGAATTTCTTTTCCCAATATTATTATTACGTACGCACTGCGTTTTATCAACGTCGTCGTTTTCACGCCGGCCGCGCGATCGCCGGCCGCCGACGGGGTAGTTCGAGGGGGTTACGAAGCCCTACACGCGTATATACGAGTATACGAGCACAAGTTATAAGGTTTGACTGTAGCACGACGGCCGATGAAAAATAATACACGACACGTCCCCCCGAGGGGTAGACCTGCACCGCGTTACAATGTGCATTTTATACATCATATTATATCGTAATACATCTATATAGCGTTGGCCATATACATAATATGCTATAACGATATTATATCGAACGGGGGCACAGTTGTTTTTCAACGGTTTTTTTATTTACCCAATTTCGTTTTCCAGGCTGCGTTCACCAGCGGGTCGAAATCTCTGCACGAGGCACTCGGCGGCAAGGCGTACTTCCGGTCGGTGACCGTGATGCTGCCGGACAACTGGTCGGACCAATGCGTCGGACACTTGCGGAGCGTGGTCAGCAGCCAGGGAGAGACGCCGGACGTGTACGTGGGACTTCCACATCCGGTGCACGGGGACGCCCTGTGGACGCAACAGTCACAGGGATGCGGCCGGTCCGGCGACGCCATATACGCCGGTCACCGGCTGTTTCAGGAGTCCCGGGACCTGGGCAAGGAACTGACCAAACAGTGGGCCAAGTACCGGTACGGAGTGTTCGATGAAATCGGATACGCCGGAGACGCGGTTTACCCGGCGTGTTACGCCTCCGAAAAGTCCCTGAACGACGTCAACGGCTGTTCCGACAAACCCATCTCTCAGACCAAGTACGTGTTTGCACGTTATTGTAATAAACTTTATATGCTCGTAGACTAAATTCGATTTTTTTTTTCTGTTTTTGCAGAGCTTGTGATTCGATCAACACGACCAATTTAGTTGACTCGGAAGCCAAAACCTCGCTCATGTTCTCCACGGCCCCTCAAGTGACGAAGTTCTGCGACGCTTCTAGCCACGACCGTTACGCACCGACCAAACAGAACGCACTGTGTGGACGCCGGAGTGTCATGGAAGTGATAAACACTCACCCAGACTTTACCAAAGGGTAAGTATCCGCGCGCTAATGTTTAATTTCATAACGCTTATTTTTTTACCCGTTTTCTGCAGAGTGAACTTATCGAGTAATCAAAATCTGACGCCAACATTTATTTTCAAAAAAGAAATGCTCACCAGATACGTAGTGGTCATCGACGACACCAAAGACATGATGGAAAGAGTATGTAACAGCATTATGATTAACGAAAATATCTATCTACAGCATTAAAATTACAGATATACTAATTTCTATTTATTTCTTATAGGAATCTTGGAACTTTTTGAGATTAGCCATTCGTAAATGGGCTGTACACGATTTGCCGAGTAACACAGAAGTCGGATTGGTTTCGGCCAACGACTCTTCGGCTAACCGCCTGCATGGTTTAAGCAGACTGCTTACATCGGACTCCAGGGATCTGGTAGCGTCCAATATCCCTTATTCGCCCGGTGACTCTAGACTGCCCGCGTGTTTGGCCTGCGCTTTAAAAGAAGCTATACAGGTAAATTAATCGTATACTTATAAGAATGACGAAGGCGTAATTACAACGAAACCGTAACATGAGACTCATATACTTATTATTATTTGTCTTTACAGATGTTGGAAACCCGTGCCAGTATTTACGGTCCAGCCAGTTCAGTCATTGTGGTGATTGCCCCGGGAACCGCGGCTTACATGCCGGACTTGACCAAACAAGTGAACGAGGCCAAGGACAAGAACATACGCATAGCGACCATCACATATCCAATGATGAAGAGGCCCAGGTCTCTGGACTGGATTGCTGAGAAGACAGGTGGTGTTTCGTTCACAGTCACCGAAAACCGATACAACATGGCCCTATCGTATTTGTCAACATATTTTAAGTTGACCAACGTCATGCGCAACATTATGGAAACGTATTACCAGGGAAGCAAGAGCGATCTGCCCGTAGAGATCCACAGACGTGAACTGACAGACGACGGTAGGACTGTAGTCAGTGGTAACTTCGTCTTGGAAGATCACATTGGAGAACCAGCCAAGTTCACAGTTTACACACACAACACGGAAAACCCGCTTATCAGGACCATTACCTTAACAAGCCCATCCCAAAGAGTCTACTCGACCCGATCCGATTCACTGTTGTCACTTAAAATGCTTAGCGTGCCGGCAGTCATAAACGAGGTAAATATTTGATTTTAGTAGTTTTTTGTTTTTGTTTTTATGATAATCGAATTATAAAAACATATAAAATGTTGACCGTCATAATAATATGTATTCATCGTTTTATAGACCGGAACATGGACGTACCACATCGAACGGTTCCAAGGAAGTCCGCAACCGCATTACGTGCAAGTAATGGCCAAACCGTTCACCAAATTCTCGCCTGTGGTCAGGGCTAGAGCTTGGACAAGTGGAACAACCAATCCATTGGCCATTTATGCCGAAGTTAAACGTGGTGACTATCCAGTACTCGGCGCTAAGGTTGAAGTTTCCGTCATTCGACCGGGCTTAAATGGTTCGACCACGCATCGCGAAAAGTTCGATCTTTTAGACACGGGAAGTGGAGGTTAGTACACAATGATTACGTATGATTCATTAAATTTCAACTTTCTAAAATAGCAATCATTCGCTGCTGAAAAGAATAATAATATAATTGTTCAATTAAACACGTTTTATATTTTTGTTTTTTTTTGTTTATACAGATCCAGATATCATGAAAGGCGATGGAATATACTCGAGATACTTCAATCCGATGATAGGTGGGCCTGGAATTTATACTTTTGAAATCACTGTATCGGACAGTGGTAGCAACGCGTACACTTGGCAACACAGCACCCACAGGAACACCGAAAGAACTTCCGTCAATACAGGTCAGTTGACATTTCTAATACGATTTTGTTTTCGATTTTAAATATTCCTTTAAATTTAGTACTCATAACTAACTATTTATATTGTTTGCATATATAGAATCGAATTGCTGTGGATCGTTCATGACGTCGCCGTCGGTGGAACAGTTGAACCCATTTCAACGGATTATCACCCCGCTGTCGGTAACGTACACATCCGAGGACTTGTCATCGTCAGTGAACGTAGGCCGCGTAGGCGATTTGAGGGCAGATATTTTAAAATCTGAGCAAAAAGCTCGGCTTACGTGGACATCACCAGATATGGGTGGAAACTCTGTGGCCCGATATGAGATTCGGTATTCGCAATCGCTCAGATCGTTACTCAACGATTTCGACTCGGCTGCGGTATGGACACACGGTACCCCATTGCCGTTGGCTCCAGGCTCCGAGACAGTGTTTTCCGTGGACATGAACAAGACGCCCGAACTCTTGGATCAAACTGTGTTTATGGCTGTCAAGGGTTACGGTCAAATCGAAACGGATTCCGTCCCCGGACCAATGTCCAACTGGGTCAGGGTACTGGTACCGTCACCACCTCCTCCACCATCTTTGATCACCACACACTCATCGGTGTCATCTGACCCGTCATGGACTAGTTCCGACCAGAGCGTCATACCCAGGATCAGTGAATTTGAGATGAACTACGACATGGTATTGCCGGCTGCCGGTGGTATTATGCTGCTGTTTCTGATTTTGCTCATGTACTGTGTGTTTTGCATGGTCAAACGCAACCAGAAACCCGAGAAACAATCGCCCAAGCAAGAGAAATCACTCAATGTCTCAGTCATACCCAATGGCAACGGTATTAGCGCGTTAAACATATCGTCTCCTATAAACGCTATTAAAACGGAATTAGAATCTCACTTTGAACCGTGTCTGATTGATACAAGTGATCCGAAGAAACGGTACAGCGTAGCCCAGTACGGACCGAATCCGACAAACGACCATCATTACAATCTACAGCAGCAGCAGCAACAACAACAACAACAACAACAACAACAACAACAGCAGCAGCAACCATACCCTTACCATCACCAAAGTAACGGTCACTTGAGTGTCATTGGCGGTGCAACTTTGACACGAGCGCCCAAACCATTGAGCCCGTATCAGTCATGGACTGCTTCGCAACTGTTGCACGAACACGAACGCAGGACTAGTCCTTACGGTCAAATCGGAGATTTCGACAACCAATATCCACCACCAGTGCCTCCACTTCCAGCATTTCAACAGCAGCAACAACAGCAACAACAAGGAAATGGTGAAAATATTTATGGAACCGCTCCGGGCCATTACCAACAGCAACAAAACGGACTTCCACAACCAGGCCAGTATAATAACTATCACCGAAACAACATGATTCTTTTCAACCAGAGCCTACAGGGATCGTTGAGCTCAGTCAGTAGTGGTGACAAGAAGAAGAGAAACATAACCATGGTATAAAATAACAAGAGCTGGAAAAACGACAACATGTCGAAGTTAATAAGACTGATTACTTATTTGTGTGACTGGTCCTCCTCTGACGTCAATCATGTGTTTGTACAGCACAGATTTGACGTTTTTACCGGATGTTTTTAATTTCCATTATTATTATTATTTTTATTTTTATTTTTTGTGCGGTTTCTAGTCAATTCACTAATGTTGTAGACTAAAAACCACCACACGTACAACCAAGTTATGTACTTTTGTTTTTGTTATGATCTCACTTGTTTCATGTAAAATACTTTTGTAATTATATTATAAAAAAATACCTGTCGTGTTTATTAATAGTAATTATTACTATATTACTACTACTACTATTACTATTACTACGATCGTTAAAATATTATGGCCTTCTTATAGACCATACTATAATACGAAACTGCCTCAAAACCCTAAAAATGAGTAGACGATTTTTATTTTATTTTTTGATAATATTATTATTATTTTATTGATAATTCGAGTGTTATGCACCGTTTTGTGCCTTTTTTTTTATATTAAATTATTAATATATAAAACCTATATGTTGTGTACAAGACCAAAAATATATTATATTGTTTTAATATGTTCAGCTTTTGACTATTATAGCTATCAGTTTTACTTTAGATAACAGTAATATGTTTTTTTTTTCAGTGTACAAAATATTTATGTAATTATATATTTTTGTACCTAATCTTAAGTTTGTTGTAGACTACTTAGCGAGTAAAACACCGTGTACATTCATATTGATGATTTTGTAAAATTATATATACATATATAATAAAGTATTATGTAATATACCATATTATATTATTAAAACAATAATAATTGCGTCTTTTGAACATTTTAATGTAAAACAAAATGAATAACTGCGATATTTTTTGATAAAAATACCAATACACAATCGTACAATACATAATAATATAAAAGTGTATTTGGTTGTCGTCCAAAATATGAGATATTCGAAAAAGTGTCTCATCCCACATGGAAAATTTGAAATATCTCCACGAAATACCCTAAAATTATATTAATGTACATTATACATTGTGCACAAATTATAAATTATAAATAAATTAAATTACAATCTATACCTATATTATAAATATAAATATATACCTAGGTATTATAAATAATAACAATATAATATATTCTATACTTATATAAAAATAAAATGAACTTAAAGTATTCAAAAAAGGATTATAACAACTAATTTTAACCGTAAGTTATCATCAAGTTACAAATGAATAATAAAAAAATATAAAATTATTAAACATAATACATAGTCACATAGAATATGCCTAGTAATAATAAGAAACAAAGTATTAAATGATGAAATATTAAAACAGCTGTTAGAAAATTATGTTATCGTTAGGTATCTTAAGATGTATTGATAAGTTTCAATGTTTTTAAAATCTGTTTGTTTATTTAAAATATTATTTTTACTTCATTATAAATAAGTTGTTCTTCTAATACTGATATAATCTAATATTATGTTCATTATATCGAATATTGAAACTTCTACCAATTTTTCCAGTTTTGATAATTTTATTTTATAAATTTTCATTTTTCCAATGTAATATTTATTGTAGCTACGTATAAGCTTATTAAACGCTATACTTATGATAATAAATAAATAGATAATTTTTTTTTGAATTTTTTGAATTGTTTATCGTTTATGGTTTGACCGACACCAAATAGTTGGGATAGAAGGCGAAGCAGAAAAATATTATTTATGATTTTAATTGTTATTATTATTAGTTTTAAATGCAATTTTTACGTTATTACGATTTTCATTTAAAATACTACCAAATTTATCTGATAAAAAGTCATGGTACATTTACTTGAATTCTCTTGATCTTGTTTATATTAAAATTGTTTTTATTTCCTATGTTACAAAAACTATATTACATTCATTGTCATAGTTTTTTTTTTAGGACGAATCTATATTATAGTATGAAATTAAAATGAAAACGTGTTTATGAAAATGGATGGTTGGAATGATTTGGAATTTTTTGATTTGGTACCTATCAGTTTTATTGGGTTTTCGGTATAATGTATTGAAATTGAATTTATTGTAATACCTATCTAAAACGTTAATTTTATAATCTATTTGTGTTCCGAGTGTAAATTTATTGGATTTTATCATTAGTATTATTTAAATTTTGTTAACCATAATTTCTGCCTGCCGATGTGTACCTTTGAATAAAATCAAAGTATTAATGTATCATCGAAATATCCGAAATACGCTCTTACGTGTTATTATTTACATATATGCTTTGTGATTTTAACGATATGTGAAATAGATTCATAATTTTCTATGTATAATTCAGAAATTAATGACAAAAGCATAATAATTTTGGGAACACGCATTTTTATTGTATTAGTTGTATAAAAATATTCGAAATAATTTTGATTGATTACAATGTTAACGGAATGTATAATATTTAATAATATTATGTTTCTTTAATGTTTCAGCCACTGTTACACGTGTTATAATATTACCTAACCTATACAATCAATGGTACACTTACATTTTTTGACATATAATAATATGTAAATACTGCGATGTAAATGTTAATTTCGTCGTTCCGTTTGATTATAACGAAATCGAATTTCAAGACGAGAATATTAGGCACATTTTATTCGTATTATATTCCACGTTTGTCAAAAACTCGAATCCTTAGATTCGGATTTTTTAAATAATCGTATTTTTCGATTATAACATGTTTTTTTTTTTGTTTTTAAGTAAGAAGTCACGTTGTATCCTCCAGAGTGCTTGTAGCCATATCCCATCATTTTGTTTTTTATATACATTTAAATAATATATATACTAATGTTTTAACTTAAAAACTACAGTTGTAATTCGGTCGAACAGAAATAGTATCTAGTTTTATATTTGCGCCCATTTATTATTATCATTTTATAGTTCGTGTACCGATTATCATTTCGAAAAGATTTTCTCCTCCAACGTTATCGCCGTCGCCGTCGCCACCGTCGCCGCCGTCGTCGTCGTCGTCCAAATCTTTATTTATTCTACCGGTCATCCGTAAGCTCTCAGCTGCGTCATTCTACAATACAATAATATTGTTAATACGGTATATTACTTCCGTTTTTCTATTTTGTTATTGCAATATAAATGTAATGTGTAAGCATCTCGAGTTTTTTAAAACATCAAATTTGTGAAAAGTATGTTTTTAAACGAATTTTTTCTTTATCGATAGTCGGAAATGATATCCTAATGCTAAATACACAATTGAAATTAATGACATTCTACATTTCAATTTAATAATTTTATTAATGTATATTACATCAGTTACGAAAACGTATTATAAAGTTAATAATAATATATATTGTAAATAATTATATCCGTAATGCCTGTGCGGTCATTTTTAAGGGGTTCTCTATAGGCAATTTTAAGAAAATTATGCAAAAATAATTATATCTAATTTAAAAATGCTTATATTAAATTGTAAAAGCAAACTTCAAGTAGTCCTGTCAGTATAATTTTTTATTATTGTATTTTGTGTATTTATGACGTTTGATTGAAAACATAATTTTCGCATTTCTCGACTATTTCAACTCGAAAATGTCGTGCGTAGCTATTTTTCGATATATATCACTTTACAAACACATCTATAATTTGTTGAGATAAAAATCAACTTTTTGAATAATCATCAATCCTCAAAAAAAAAAAAAAAAAAATTAATATATCGAAAAATGACTACGTAAATGGCACTAAATAATAGTGTAATATATAATATTTTGTTTTATTTCGTATTTTTTATGACGTTTGTAAGTTGATGGAATTGAGAAATGTTAATGCGAGTTATGGATTGAAAATATTCGCATTGACGTCATCTTAATGTTCTAAAATTTGTCCAGCTATCGCATTAAATCGCAAAAATATACGTCCACGAAAAACGAATAAAATTACCTCTTATAGTGATTTTAAAATTAAAATATCTATTATGACAAATAGAGCGATTTCGAAGATCGTATCATAAGCATTTGGCAAAATATTAATTACCATAAGTGTTCATTTTGTACTTTTTGTACAATATATAATATTGAACAACATTATAAACTTTAGAAGTCGTCGCCGTCGTGCCTATAAATCTTCAACGAAAAACTTGCATCACTATTTTTCATTTTGATCAACTTATACAAACATGTTAGAAATACGAAACAAAAAAAAAAACAAATTATAGTTAATCAAACATTATCAAGTGCTCTACGTAACGGTTTTTTGATATTATATTATTTTTATTAATATTTATCGTATTTAAAAAATCAAAAAATTTATGAGTAGTGCCGTCCCTATAACACTATATTTTTGTGTAATCACGACATTCGTTCAGAAACTACTAGTGAATTTCTTATTACATTTCGATAAAAAATGATTATAAAATAGAAATAATTACCGTACATAAACTATTTAAACATCTGAAATCTGTGATGAAAAAACATGAAATATCCAAATTTTCAAATTAAAAAAAAAATGTATTTATCTAAAACAAAACTCCCATGCTAATGCATATCAAATATTCTCATCTATTGTCATATATGTCTATATTTTTAATATACGATAACCAAGAAAAAAAGTGTAAGTACTTCGGAAGCCTATATTTATTTTAATATCGTTAAATTACCTATTGTCAAAATTATAGAGAACATTTTCAAGTGGTTTTGATTATAATATGCTAAAAAAGGTTGTTCACTTGTAAATAATATATTTGACGCCATATATTTTAAAATAATGAAAAGTTTCGAGGTTAACTCGAAATGTTATTTTATTTCATATTTATAATACCTATAGACATTATGGCTCTAAAATCAATCTAGTAATTTATTTGATATTATCTAAATATAGAGAAAATATTGACCAAAGATTACATTAAAATTTCTTTTAAAACAATATTTTAAATATTTTTAAATAATTGAATTATGATTTTTCTTAAAATTTCGTAAAAATGGCCTATACAGAACCCCTTAAAAACGGATGTGTAGACTGTAGAGTAAATCATATAAAAATATTCGAAAATAATGTTATTTATTGCAATATTAATATTTTCAAATGAATTATGTTACAAAGTACAATATAAACGGTGTTATTAATATCTTGTTGCTGCATTTATTACGCACTTTTCATAGAAAATAAAAAAACGATTTTTTCTGGAATTCAACAAATCTCCGAACGACCAACTGGTTATATTTTCTGATAAAAATACTACGTTACGTAAAATTTACCATAGAAAACGAACATTATTGTATTTTAAAAACTAATAACTTCAATAATTACACTAAAATATTGATAAAATTAAATATCATATACCTACTTTGGGCAATTTCAATGATCGTTTCCATCTGTCTCCCATGTCTTGTTGCGGCCATCCATCAAAATTTGGCATATTTTTTGGTTCCAGTGTATCGTTGCCTTCATAAACATTATACAAAAATCGTATTAAAACAAATAAAACGAATGTTTGTTCTAATGGAAAATCTAAACGTCATGTTCATCCAACCACTATTTAAGGGGCTAAGTATATGCATTTTAACGTACATGCATGCCATGTGAAAATATAAAATATTAATCAATTATAGTCAAATAACTGTTCTGATGTTTTTTTAAGCCTATAATAATAGAGTACCAAAAAATTTTCAAGGGGCCTAAGAAAACAATTTAACCCCGTAAATGTTTCAGATTAATTATATCTATGTAAATAATATGTCAGTGAATCTTAAGTGTGAATCTTCGGGTAAATTTTAGGTTCATAAAATTAAAATTATAACTTTTGACCATTATGAGTATCCTTTGATTTATCTAAAAATATTTTTTATATCACATAAAAAACAAAAAAGTAAAGGAGTGCCCCAGACGGCAAAAAAATCTAAATGTTTCTAAAAGAACATTGCACACGTCTTGCGACTTTCAAGGGGTTCTGTATAGGCAATTTTAATGATATTTTAATAAAAACAAAAATCTTATAATTTAAAAATATTTAAGTACATTTTATAAGTAATTTAAAAATAGATCTATGTCAGTGTCATTTTATACTATTGTGTCACAATTTTTGTTAACAAAACTGTTTTGCGAGAAAAAATAATTCTCGGGCTCTTGTTGTAATTAAGAAACCGAATTTCGACACAACATTGTTTAGACAAAATTATCTGTGTTCTACGATTAAATAGGTAAATTAAAAAACCGAAGTATGGTTTACTCCAAAATGTTGTCTTCTATATCATTATTACCTATTATTATATTATATCAATATAAGTGTTTTAATTTTAAAATCACTTTATTCTTAGGCTTTAACAGTTTTTCATAAACATTTGTTTAACTGGGATATAGGGCCATTATTGTTATAACTTTTAAAATGTATTTAAATATTGTTAAATTGTTAGATTTTTTTATTTTCCTTAAAATGTTTTAAAAATGTCTTAAATATACTCCTTAGAAATCGAGTATTTAGCAAGTAGACCCCATAAATTTTGTATAACAATTATATAAATGCTTGAAATTAATTTGGCAACTTTCAGTGTTCTTATTCATATTTTAAAAATAATTTTTAAATTTCCATAATTAGTCTTTATTAATACTATTAGCAAAGAATGCCGTTAGTCTCATCATCAACGAAAGTATTTTTTTGATTTTCTTTAATTTTAGAATATTTAATTTTTTACAAGAAAAATTAGTCAAGACGTTTGTACAATTCGCAAATGTATTAAATAATAAAATAATGAAATAGTTATTTAAAATATTTTTTAATTTCGTAAAGCTATAATTTTTATTCAAACATTAGATTTGCGTTTTTTAAACGAATGTTCCAATGATGTATTAGCCCAGAAAATATTGTTCAATATAACTAATAAAAACATTTAATTTGAGTATATCAGTTACTGTACAAATACTAAAACTTAAACTTTTGTCGAATATAATGCTAAAAGTAATTTTAAACGTTAATTTTCTGGACAAAAATGTATCTAAAACGTTATTTTATGTGCCCGAAAATGTTTTTAGAACATTTTGCGCGCAATGGAAATTATACATTAGTCTATTTAGGACAATGAATAAAGCTTGCGGCGTACGAATTTGAAAAGTTTTTCCAAAAAAATTCCGTAACCGTAATACGCTTACCAACTCTGAACACCCACGAACCGTCGATCTGATTTTTGAATCCCCAAGTCAGGTTTCCCTGCGGTATCACCGAAGTCAACCACCAGCTGTCCGGAGCAGAAGCGAATGAAGTGTACTTCCATCGGATCGGTCTGTCGATTTTCATTTTAAACCACCTGACCGACACCACTTCGTTTCCGTGTTGGTCAGAGTAAGTGAATCCGCCGCCGATCAATTCTGTTCAAAGTGTAGAATATAATAATAAAGGTACGAGTTTTAATTGTTTTTTTTTTTTTTTTGAAATTACACAACCATGACATAATTATTGTAAAACAGTGTCCAACATTTTGAAAACCTTGTTTCTTATATCCTGGACAATCTACGTATTTCAGTGGAACGACGAAGTTATCGATTTTTAAATTATGTTTATTATTCATTTATTTACATATATATTTGTGAAGAAATTTTCGACCAGACCGTCAAGAAACCATCAAGGGTGTATGTGAACGTAATTATTAGGACATGCGTGAAGAGGCGAGTGGTGCGATAATGTAGTTTTCCTGAATAAATTAATGGTTAAAACGTCAAAATAGCAATATGTATTTGTACACGGAAAAACACCAGTTTGAAGCGCATGAAGTTTGCAGATCGTATAGTATTTGTGAGGCGGGTTGGAGAGTGCGTCCTGAAGAAGTGAATGGTATACTTGGAAAGTGGAGCTCGTAAAGGTAACGGATTAAGGATTTGTAAAGACTTCGGAGAAGGAATAGATTGAGATGACTCGGACATGTTTTATGGAAGAGAGAGACAAAGGAAATACTATTAGAAAAGCGAATGTATTTTGAAGGAAAGAAGAGAAGAGGAAAATCGAAAATGGGATGAGAATTGTAAATGAGGAGGAAGCTGGAGATTGAATTAAGCGGAAGTATAGCATTAGAATAACATAATAGTCGGTAGATAAGAAGAATAGTTCTTTTTTTTCTTAATAAAAATAACTTTTTTTTTATCAACGTTTAAAACAAGTGTTTTTAAACGTTTTAAACAAAATCAATTTTTTCGTTATTTTAAATAATTTAAATACGTATTTAAAACAAAGCATTTTAATTTTAAGATATTAAGAATTCTGTACTGAAGTTATATATATTTGTACCTATTTAATTTTATCATTATTATTATTAACGATAATTGTTGATAACCAAAAAAAATCTAGGAAAATCTCTTGAAAAATACATTTATAAGTTATAACCTATAACGTACACATAAAATTATCTAAATATTTTTAAGAAATATGACCTAAAATTCTAAAAATTCAAAAAACAAAATACAAAATCAAAATTAAATTATTACCCGCCTAATGTTTTTATGCATTTTTTTCATCTTATTTTTAAAACATCGGTTTTAATTATAGAATATTATAAAAATCTACACATAATTTACAATAGATGGACAATGAACAATTAAATTATGTTTTTCAATTTAGGATAAATGTTTAAATTATGACGTGGTTGAATCAAATTTGTAGCTAGGAAATAATACCGTCCAAGGTTTTCCAAAAAAAAAAATAAACGCAAAAGTCATCGACATCCATACGCTAATAATTCTACACATAAATAATAATAAATATTATATTATATCGAAAATAATATTAATATTACACACGCATCGAACATAACGTTCTTTGTAATATGTTCAAGTATTATGAAATAATTAATAACGACTGCAAAATAATACAGTCTGCGAAAAATATATCGTACAACCATATTATATGCTCAATAATTTTCGAACACGCAAACATATTAAAAAATATATCATGAAAATAATATATATTGTATTTGATTTTTAAGGGGAACGGCCGCGCCAGCGGGTATTTTATTAAAATATTATAATTTATACTCAGACGGAGAAATGAAACGAAATATTCTTAAATATTTCCAAAAAGTAAAATAACTAATGTTTCAATAATATTTTCGGGATGTTTTTGGCCCGGAAAATTAACGTTTAAATTCCAACGGTGTAAGAAAAGCCACAAAGTGTTTTAGGTTTTCGTACCTAAGTGCGCAGGACAGGTTTAAAGTGAGAGTAGGTACATAGATTGTAGGAACGTTGACTGGTAAAGAGTTAGAAAAATTTTTAAATCGTTAATTTTCCAGATAAAAAATATGCTTAAAACGTTATTTTGCGATCTCAAAGGATATTTGTGTTTACTTTTGTATTTTTGTCGAGATAATCGACCGAAACTATACGCAAAACCGTAAAATACGTTTTGGTGTGAGATATTTAATCAAATTCTGCACTTTCTCAACTTTTGAATTTCGGAATTATAATAGATATCTGAACTGAAATTTAAGACTTTTATGAAATTTTTACAGTAATTGTTTTGTTTATTAAAAACTAAAAGTCGAGGTCTTAGCTGATATTTGTTGTCGTAATCAATCAAATTTTTAGAATGAATAATTCAAAAATTGAATTTCCTTTACGAATACCTTTTGTTTAACGGCTTATTTACTTATTTATGTAATTAACTGCTTATTTATTTCACTATTTATTAGCTTCTCGGCAGTCGGCAAGCTATGCGTATAATATAGTATAATACTAAATATTCATATTACGTTCAGAAATGTATAAATTGCATAATATTATCTCTTGGCTATTGCTGTTGTTCTTTTACGGTAAGAGATCGGCCGACCACATAGATTTTAAATATTTTAAAATAGGATTTTTCATTGTAAAAAGCATGATAGATTCTGACGATTCTGTTGAGCACGATTTCCATTTTTTATCGATTGTTATAAATTACCTACTTATTTGGGTAAATTTATTGACTTCCAATTCAATATATTCACAAAGACTACCTATCCTATCAGTCAAGTGAAATACTGTCACTGTTCTATACAGAGCTTGAATGCATTTTCATAACGTTCTAAGTATAACGTTAAACGATTCAAAAAACCATTGAAATAGATAACGAAAAACGTAACAGGGACGATAAACGAAAAATTTAAGAAAACGTAAAACAAAACATAGCGATAAACGAAAAGACTAATAAAATTTAAATTATCATAACGTAACACATCAAATATTCGTTAACGTTTAAGTTTTTATAACGTTAAACACTAAAAAATCTATAACGCTTAAAATGATTATAACGTTTTAAACGCTAAAAACTCTATAACGTTTAAATTGTCATAACGTTGTAAATAGTAAATTATGTAAGTAATCCTCTAAAATTATTTGCAAAATTGAATTACTTATCTGATGTATTTATTAGAAGTATATTGGTGGATATATTCGATTTAAACTGTCCGACTGAGTGAAATGAGCGAGTGATCCTGGTCCTTGCCAGGTCACTAAGTGCGGTAAACAATAATAAAAAAGTTGAAAAAAAATAAACAATTTTTTAGTTAAACGTGTGAAAAACGTAATAGAAACGATAAACAAAAAATGTAGAAAAACATAAAACAAAACATAACGATAAACGAAAAGACTTTGATAACATTTAAATTATCATAACGTAAAACATCAAATATTTATTAACGTTTAAATTGTAATAACGTTAAACACTAAAAAGTCTAAAACGTTTAAATTCATATAACGTAAAACAATGAAAAGTCTATAACGTTTAAATTCATATAACGTAAAACGCTAAAAAGTCTATAACGTTTAAATTGTCATAAACGTTAAACAAAATAATTTTTTTTGATTCGAGCCCTGGTTCTATACTCTTTTTACCGACATTTTTCAAAAAAACTTAATTAAATAATGATTAGTACATTTATATTTTAAAATGAACAAAGCCATTGGACATTAGCTTATTACTTAATTAGCAACTAAATTATAAATAATAAAAATAAAAATACTTATGCACATGGAATTTACGAAGTTGGAATCTAAATAAAAATTTCAAAGGGGAGCACCCTTCCCCTCACTTAGATCCAAGATTATAATAGGTTTATACTTTTATTTTATACTTATATATATATTTATTTTTCAGATGTAACGATTAATTAATTAAATAATATATTTCATAAAAATAATTGTAATCTCTACAATGTATACGTGCATTGTCTTACTGTAAACCCGACGAGTACGATTTTTAATTTGAATATTTCAAAAAAATTGAATGCAATAAAAAAAAAAAAATCGTTTATTCAAAGTCTCAAGATACTCGTTTAAAATAATACCAAAATTTTCGAAATTAAGTTTTTACTAACACTTTTTGTCTCATTGTTAAACAGTCTTGCCTAGAGAGCCATGATAAATAATTAGGTACTTACCTATCTAAACTCTATAAGTCTCTGCTATATATTATATAGTACTGTACTGCGTGTGAAAATAATAACGAGTTTATTTGAAAATGACACAGTGATTATGTAACGTTGTAATTTATAAAAATTATTGAACAACACTATAACTAGTAAAATCCTGTATTTCAAAAGGACGTGGTATTCGATTTTCAAGGGGTTTCGCGCGGACAAATTTCAGGATAATTTAAAAATATTAAGGTAGATTTTAAAATAGTTCAGTACCACTATTTATTGTTGTATAATCACGATATTTGTTAACAAAACTATTTCACAAGAAAAATTAATTCCCTAGTCGTAATGAAACCAAATTTCTACATAATGTAGTAGGTAAACTCGTCTGTGTTCAAACGTGATATAAACTATTAATGTAATATCACAATCATATATCACAAATATAACTGATATTATGCACTCTGTACAAATTTCTAAAAAAAAATAATATAAAAGATTTTATATTAAAAAAAAAAAAAAAAAAAGGATGACTATAAAATACAGATAATTTTATTTTACGATATGGTGTACAAATCTGGTTTGTCAACTACGACTATAGCACGTAAAACAGTTTTTTTTACGGTGGAATAACACAGTATTATATTTTGTAGTCTTCTTAATGTGCAAACAAAAATTCATGTATAACTATATCATTATTTAATTATTATTTATTTACATTTTATTCAAGTATACATTTAAACTATTATCCGATTAAATAATATAATTATCGTTACTTAAGTTTAAAATTCTTACAAAGTTTGTTATATATTTTTAAATTTTTTTTAGAACATCTTGGACAATGATTTCCTAGTTAAAAATGTGTTTCAATAACATATGAATCTACATAAATAATTTTATTTTGCATTTTTTAACATTTTAAGGTCACTTTTTATAATACTAGATTATTTTTCATTATTTTTCACTACCAAGAAAAATCAGGTAGGTATTTATTATTATTATTATTATTATTTTATATTTATCAAACTTAAATAAATTATTTTTAAGTTTCATCATAAGTTATACAATATATATATTTATGATCTACTCGTAAATATAATTATTAATTTATAATACAGATAAATAATTTAAATAATTTAAACATTGTCAAAGGTATTTACTATTTTTATGTTTTTAGGTTATACATTTTAAGATCATTTTTATGTTTAAAATATAGTTAAAATACTAATTTTCATTGGTTTTTAGGGCATTAATATTAATATCTGAGCCCTACTTGTTAAATGTAATTTATGGATATTATTCCTATAGTAAAGTTTTTCGGTCGATTTTCAATGGTGTTCTCTTAAATTAAAATAATTAAGTAAGAATATTTATCAACTTTCACATTTGGATGTTGTTTTACTATCTCTTGTTTTTATAAAATTGGTATTTTATAAAGACATGAAAAATATATTATTTCATTAACTTAAAAAATCCGTTTAAATATTGAGGGTAGTAGGTCTATTATCCCATCATCCCTAAGAGTCCTCGGACATAATAGTGTATTGTCATACTATTATTTTAATTTCAAAGAAAATATAAATCATTGTATTCAAAAATCCATTTTGAGCAAAGTTCAGTTTAATATAATTTTTTTAAAAAATTTAAAAACATAAATACCTATAATATTTAAAAATACATTTTAAAAATAATTTAAATTTGGTGTCTCTGTACCACTTTTTATTATTGTATCATCACGACATTGGTTTAAAAAAACATATTTACACAAAACTATTAAAATGGGGGTTTCAAGTGATTTTAGAATTAAAAAATTTATAAGTAAGTATTCAATTAGATAAAGAATAGCATTTTAGAGTGAACCCTATTTCGATTTTCAATTATCTATTTAAAAATAAAGTTATAATAGTTTTAAAATATTATTTTTTTTCACTTTTTGAAACTCTAACAATTGGTTTTTATTAATTAAAATATAAATATCAAATAAGGTTGATCCTCCATCGATTTGATAATGGGTAGGTATATTATAACTCTAAATTTACTTTAAGAATCTGTTTTAACAGTTATTATGCGTAATTATAGTAAACATGTTTTAACCGCTGAAAATCGTCAGCTTCCTCTTATCAAAAAATGACCTATTTAAAGTACAAACTAGAAAAAATTCACTATCAAAATATCTCTTTACTTCAAAACTATTACTCCAATCCTTTAGTACCAGAAAAAGTTTATACAGTCATTAAAAAAACCAAAATCCTGTAAAACCAATTTATTCCTATCACTTCGCTCAGAATCTAAAATAAAAAGTTGAAAATTACTAACGTGAAACTATGGAAATTTTACTGCGGCGTAAGATAAATATAATTTTTTTATTTTTAGGTCAACGTCTGTTAATTATTATTGTTTAAGTGTGGCTTTGAAATCTATATTATGAAATATATAGACGACCCAACCTTGGTTTTGCACACGTTTCCGTTTTCCATATTAATTTAATGGCAGAAAACTAAATATTAGTATACGTGAATGCACATTGAGAAATATATACAGTTATGATAATAAAAAAGTTATAACAATGAAATTTCAAACGTTAACACCATTCATAAAGTGATAATATTGATAAGATTATTTAAATTTAAGGACACGTAATATTTAAATTATTTAATTTACATATGTTAAGAATATACTATATACATTGTGATTTGTTGCAGTGTACCGCGTAGAGCAATTCTTATTATGACCTACAATATTATTATCAATATTACAATATCTTTCACGATAATTTACTTATATTGCAATATAATATTACTTTAGTAGGTGAATAAATATTTTAAAATTATTAGCTATTTTTCTAATAATAATTTTAGAATACTAATCAATTTGAAGAGATGTACTGTCCGCCAAAATGTCAATGAAACAAAATAGGATAACTTCTAAATTTCATCACGATAATAAATGTTTTGATTTTTAATTTGCAGTAAAAATAAATGATATACATTTTAGTCGAATTGTATATTGTCAAATAATTATGATGGCGTGTTCAAATTTTTAAAAAAATTCTATTTTTTTATTTGCTATAAATGAATATAATTTTTTTAATAATATATTTACTGGATATACATTAGTAAGGATGGTAAAATTAATGAAAAACAAACTTTAGTAAGTTAACCCAAAAACCCTTCAATTATAAATTATAATAGTTAATAATAAACGAAAAAAATTTTTAACTCGTTAAATTTAATATTAAAATGGTTAAAAAGATTAATTTTAATAAGTTTATTAATTTATTATTTATTTTATATTTCAATTTCGATTAATAATATAGCCGTTAATTATATTTTAGGTATATACTATATATTACATTATTTATGACTATATAGTATCTATAACATGTTTAATGTTTATCTATCTAATCAATGGTAAACATACTTACTATAAAATTGTTCACCTATATATTAACTTAACTGGATGATTATACAAATTAACTGTAAAAAATAAAGTTATAATAGGTACAAAGAAAATTTAAACTACTTAGTTAATTTATTTAGTTAACAGAAAAAATAATTTTCTAGTTGAGTTAAAATGTCTTAAAAATATTAACTTTTTAACCAGTAATATTAACTACGTTCGTAAATTCGTATACAGCCCACTATAAAATAAAAAGTCTTAACCTTTATTCACCTAGAAAATATTACTACAAATTACAATAGTTTGAGAGACACCTTTTATAAAAAGAGATTTTAATGAAATACTTATGTAAGTATATAATACTTTCTTAATATTTTAAAAAGTATCGATTTTTGAAAAAATTTCTTTTCGAGAACTTTCAATTACACTAAATTCTCGAATATTTTAGTACAAGTTTTATCATTTATTATAATAACTAAATAGTTCAATCATAATTAAAACGTGTTTTTTACACGTAATAATATTTAACAAATGAAACACGTTATCCTTGTTGTATTTCATACCGCCTGTAACATTTATTATTGATTAAATAAACCAATGAGGTATTATTTGTATTCTAATACGCTTCGATTGTACCCTTAAACTAATATTTACTTTTTAAACATTAGGTCAATTTATATTGTAACTGAATTGTACATTTCTGTTTGTATTATTTGTTTTGTCATAATATACCTGTATATTTAAAAATAATAATAATTTGAAACAATTATCGTTTTGATCGATAAATAGTTAGTACAATAAATTTTCAACATTTAAAACGATTATTTTTAGCATACAATACAATATTTTTTTCTATACAGAAATAATGCAAATTTTTCATGACAATAATATTAAATAGTACCAGTATACGTAAAGGTAACCTAACATATGTTTTTTTATTTATTTCTAGGCTATACTAAATTACTAATAATATGTCCTAAAAAAATATATAGATTAAACTCTCAGATAAACACGAATAATATTACTATGTTGTTCCGGAATAAAAATATTTATTACATAATTTACAATATACGATTTATCAAACAATTTGATTTTGAGCTATTTTTTTAATAGAAAAATTCCCATATGTTTAGAAAATAACTAGATTTTTGTTTTAATAATATAAATACGTAATTGTATAGTCATATCATATCATGTATATATATATATTCCAGATTTAAATATTGTATGGAAAAATAAATATTAATTTTACCATTTCTAATAATCCGATCCTAACCTGTAAGTATTATTTCACTTGATTAACATGGAATTTCAAGTACCAACATACTTACCATTTATAATTATTTTTAAAAATTATTTTATATTTTCGTAAATTAAGTTATATTAAGACAAATTTGAATTTAATTGTCGTGAAATCGATAATTTTGTATAATATAATGATAAAAATAATAATGTATGAAAAATAAACTTATTTGTTCTATGTCTTCTTCTTCTTCTTCTTCTCCTTCGCCTTCTCTCCCAACTATTTGGGGTCGGCTTATTTATTCTATGCAAATACCTATATTTAGAATTAAAATTTTGGAATTTCGTGTGTGCGCCAGTGTATATAGCCAATCATATATTGTATTTTATTTATGATTATTAATATATTTATTATAAGTATTAAAAATTAATATATTTCAAATTATTACGATTTTTCAAAATCTAATAGTTTAGTAAATGTGTTCCGATCTTATAAAAAAAAAAAAAATGTAAGTATACCAAAACAATTATCCTTAGTAAGACGCTACACACGACACTCGTCCTTTTTTTAAAGGATTTTAATAAAATTTAAAACTAAATAATTGAATAATGTTTATCTTACAAGTAATCTCTTACAAAAAAAATCATCTTTTAAATTTATTATTCCAGAATCTCAACATTTATTTTAAAAAACATGTGCTTGTACTTCATCCTGATTGTGGTTTTCAAATAGTTTCGTAATTGTCAAGTACATTGATGATAATAAGTTGGTATTTAATATATAAAAGATTTTTTTAATTGAGCATTCGAAATACTTTCTTAAAACTTATTAGCTGCCATATTCAGACTTTAGATAACCATATTATTTTATTCTAAATACCTACCTATATCAAAAATGTTGTAAAACTGAATTTTTTTTAGAATTTTAATTTTGTCAAAAATACTGTAGTATATTTATAATACTTGCTTTAAACTATACTTTAAAAAAATGTATTTGAATGTTTAAATGTTATCAAAATACTTTAATAGTATTCATATATACACCAAGGCTGGGCAGTAACGAATTAAAAAGTTTTTTAATTGTCTTTTTATAACAATTTAAAAATGAATGAATTATTTTATATTAAGTCAATTTATTTATAAGTTATTTGATATTTTTAATATTTTGTTTTATATTTCTTATTGTTGTCACAATTAAACAGTAATAACAATTTTTTAATCTTAATTTCTCATCAACACTTTCAGATACCTACCTGGAATAAATCGAAAATTTTCCTATTATTGAAATATTCAACAAATAATTATTTTGTATAAAATATCTAATAACAAAACTATTAAATTACCTTATTATATTAGTTTTATTTTTTATCGAGATTAAAAATGTCTTTTAACTTAACATAGTTATATTATTTTAACTAACATAAATTCAACTAGCTTATATAATAAAATAACTTGCCCCTCCTTATCAAATACCAGTATCTAAATACTTTTTCAATGTATTTGGACACTTTAAACTTATTTCTTATTAAAAAAAAATGCTATCAAAAAGACGTGAAAAATAAAAAAATAAAAGTTAAAATCTGATTTTTCGGATCTACAGATATGTAGTACCTACAGATATTTCTAATTTTCTAATATAATAAAAAATAATATGAGAATCAAATGTGAAATTTTAATTTTGAATTCGGAGAACTTATCCCAAGAACTATACCAGTAACTTATACTAGTAATTTACTATATTTCTATAAAGATTAAAATCTTTTCACTGAAGAAAATTCAACATAATACAACAACAGCAATGACTGTAGATGTTATGTTGAACATTTTTAACGAAGAATAAGATACAAGTAAAGCAAAACCCAAAATAGAAGAGGTGAGTTAATAATATATACAATTCAACCAGTCGTGGGTTTAGAATAAAAGAGGTCTAACTAGGAATGGAAAGAATAAATCTATATTTTTAACCTCAAAAATCGATTGTTCAACGTACATTTTTAAAATTTTTACAACAAATCGATTCTTGTATCGGAAATCTAGACTGTATTTAGATACCCGAGAGTCCAGATTTTTCTTATGTTTTATTAAAATTTGATTAATCCATAATATGTTATTTGTGTAAAACGAATGATAAAAGTAATTAGTTATCATTTTTCGTCTGTTTATCACTCGTCTTATCAGTAAACTGTAAAGTTGTATTATTTCACCAGAGTATTTTTAAATGTTTATATAAATTAAATGTTATATTGTTATAATAAGTTTTTCTTATAATACAAATGTGATACATTAATACAATCTACCATCGTTGCTTGATATGATAATATACTACCCTATATAATATGTACCTATATAGGCAATAAGCAAAATTTACACTAAACAAAATATAAACTGTAACTTACAAGTTAAAATTAGAGTTTAAACTTTGACTACTAAAATTTATATTACCAATTAAAAAGATGACATAATTTTCAAGATAAAATTATCAAATATTTTCAAATTTCAGACCAATATCATACTTCTAGGTTCTTTTGTGTATGGGACGCTTGCACTAAAATAATCTATTACTCATTAATCATTACATATAACACATTCAATTGTTATCAATAAATATGCTATAATCTGTAAAAATTATTATACTATTATTATAGATATCTAATACTCTATTATCTATGACATAATGTATAAAAAATAGGAATTGATAAAAAAAATTTATTTTGGAGGAATCGATGTTTTGGTCGCGATTTTTATATGCATTGATTTTTACATTTCGATTTATAATCGATCGAAAAATAGATTTATCAGTCAAAAATTCCCATTCCTAGGTTTAACTGCAAATTTTTTAAAATAGCAGTTTTATAGAGCACTTTCATTAAGTTATACTTATATTTAAAGAGTTAGCCCGAATAAAATAATTCAAAATCTTGATTAGAATTCTTATCGGTCAATTATGACCAATAATAGATAACACTATTTTATTTTTACTATTTTGTAGAATAAAATAGTTTTAACTACAGGTATAATACACTATTATTTACTATTAGAATAAAAAAGTTCTATGCGAAGAAAATGTTAATTCTTAAGGATAAAATAGGTCCATAAAATATAACCATTTTATTCGAATAAAAGTAGCTAAAATATTTATATTTTTTACTCAATCAATCAAATATCTAAAAAATATAAATATGAGACAGCTACATTAAAGAAAATTAATATTTACATCTTCTATCAAATTTGTCGCTCACAAAAAGTGATTGTTGCTAAAATATTTCTAACTTTAGTAGTCAAAAATAGAATAATCGCTCTCCTGAAAAATTGATACATGTGATAATGGAACTCTTTTATTCTAAGCCCAGGCAGTGACAGATTTGTTATGTTGCCCTTCTTGGATTTTTTTTTATCATTATTTAGGGAGTATAGGTACTATTGATTTTGAAGGGAACTTAGCCCACCTACACTCAAAATTGTGTTTATATCCTTTTTCTTACCAGAAGTATCTATACTGCTGCAGATATAATATACTGTTATCATGCTTATTATCTTTATTCTACTCTTAGATACTTGAGATATGCCACTAAATCCCAATAATATTAAGATATGTAAAACAATGAAAAAATGTATAAAATAATACGTTACAAATAATAAAGCCAATATTTATAATAAATATACATTGTGAAAAAATAATAATTGGAAGTTCTTTCTTTCCTATAGTCAAAATTCAAAAGATAATAGTTAGGTACCTAACAATTTCTTTAATAAATAAATAGGTAGTGTGTAAAATATGAATTAAATAAATAACTATTTATACGGTAAAATCGTATAACATAAATAATAGGTAAATAATAGGTTGGTATAAAGAATAAATAAAGATTTTTGTAAATTACGGAAAAAAAAAACATTTTATTACACTAGATATCTAATTCATAGATTTATTTATAGTTGCCACGCTGGCTTATAAAATAGAATCAAATGGTTTGTTTTTAAATTGTTCAATAGAGAATTTTTAAAATTTAAATTTGCCGTATATTTCACATAATATACTATATTATTTATTGAATTTACTGTACAATAGTATAATAAACATATTATGTATATATACACTATACAGTCTCGTTTTTAGTTAAAAAAAAAAAAAAAAAAAAAAAGCGCATTTTAAAAATAATAATACGATTGAATAAATAAAATTATTAATTCAGAGATCTTTATTATTCTATGTAAACGAGCGAATTCAATTACCTATATCTGCAGTCAATCACTCACCTTCTTTATTGAGCGTCACTCTTAACCTGGTATCCCAAAAACCACCCGACGAATCCCACCAGGTCCATCTGGCCAACATATACGAGTCGGAGACGGTATTATTGTAGAATGCCACTGCTTTGCTACCCGGATCCGATCTTTTGAGCACCCACGGAGGCTGCGACTGAAAAAAAAAAAAAAAAAAAAAAATCATTTCGTCTTTTTAGATATGCCTTTTTATAGACTTGACACCATACGGTGCGTATAGTTATTGAGAACAGGTTCAGATTTAGATTGTTATACGTCTACAACTCGGCCCACTTAACGTGAGTAAGTATATAATATTCAATAACATATATTACGTAAAACGTGTGTATATCGACAAAATATCCGATAAATTGAAATTATATTACATATCATGAATTTTCCATATCTCGTCGATAAAGAAAAATAAACAAGATATTAACACGAGACTTTCAATATGTAATGTTATAGAACATTTTCATAAACAAAAAAAATTTTATTTTCAAGCGTTTATCGCATAATCCGTAATGATATTTTCGAAACGATTTCATATATAATATTATGACAAGACCGATAAGCCAAACGCCAGATATTTTGAAATGGAATACTGTTCGGGTACTATAAAAAGTATATTTATATTATTATTATACGTATTTAGCTACCTGGCAATGGACGATGATGGCGTTTAATAATAATAAAACGAACAACGCCGACGACAGAAGACGTGTGTTCGCCATCGCGGCTAAATTACTTTTGAAATACAGTTTACAATATTATACTATGGGCATTATCATTATTATTTGATATTTTTCACTATAACGGATGGTACATATCATATATATATATATGTATATATAGAGAGAGAGAGGTGTGCCTCATCGGACGACTGTATAATTTGTAGTTTGGCTGGAGGGAAAATGCGAACCTTGAAATCGCCATTTTTATTTTATTTTTTATTTTTTTTTCCATACTGTTGTTGACGTACGTTTGTTTTGTTAATTTTTTTCGAAAGGAATCCGATATACCTGGGTCGTCTGTAGATGTAGGTAGATCCTGATGTAGATAACAATGATAACAACATATCATAAATAACGATGATATTTTTCGTTTAGATATCATCAATATTTTATACAAATATACGTATATTTTTACTTGGATTTCGAAACTATACGTGCAACATTCAATGAATCAATTGACCCGTGAAACGCCAAAATAAATATTATATATGAATATCGCGTGGAAGACGATACTCGATTTTCCACCTTGTATATTTGATTGTAAGTAGTATAGGTAAGTATAATAGTACTCCAAAATTACATAAAAATTAAACTAAATTACGTTTTATTCTATTATTATTGCGCGCATGTTTTATTGTTATAACAGGCAATAAAACACAATATCGTATAGTAGGTATAGTTCTCATTGTATACGGCCGTTTGTAACGGAACTTTAATCGCAGCACGAACATTATTATATCCGCACAGAAATATAAACGGAATATTTTACAGAACAATATGAGCTTCATGAAACCGTTTTAAACTTACAACATTGTAAAACGGATAAATGCCCAATTTATAATAGTGTAGAGTGAAGTACATATTATTATTTTAATCATTACTCAATTATACGCATAATACGTTATAATCATATTATATTACAGTCTTCTACATTAATAATGTCTATGACATAACCTCTAAAATTATTCGCTAGTCCTCTAAACTAATGTTCAGGATTGTCATTCGGCCAGGGTTGCCAACCGTCCCGATTTTAGCGGGACATTCACGATTTTTAGGTTTTTTTTTCTGCGTCCGCGATCAAAGTTTATGCGGGACACATTTTTTTGCGGGGACATACGGAAAATTACCAATATTTATCTCTTTCTTCGATTATATAAACGACAAAACTCTAAAAGCATTGATTATGCCATTTATACCATCTTTTAATTCTCATGTAGAGAGAGTTTTTTCGATAATGAAACTGAAATGGACAAATGTTAGAAATCGTTGTTCAGCGGACTCGATAAAAAGTGAATTAATGATAACATTAAATACATCGCCTTTTAAAAATAGTTCCTGTGCTAATTTCGTGAACTTAGTAAAAGATGATACTGATTTTTTGAACGCTGCGAAGAGCCAGAAAAAATATTATTGGAAAAATAAATAATTTACAATTTAGAATTAATATTACTTTTTTATTTAAAATATTATATTATTATTTTATTAATCATTATGATTATTACACAATTCATAATAATAAAATATATACATATAGAGAGCAAATATATCTGTGTTATGTACTTATATCTTATATTATAATAGGTTATGCCAGAAATTATTGCCTTTTATAATATATTAAAACCTGAAGAAAATTTTCTCATATTGGAAAAAAATCCCGATTTTCTTAACTGAATAGTTGGCAACCCTGGTCATTCCGGAAATTCTCACTACCGTTTAATAAAATAATATATGATACATAACAATATATTATATATATTATGTAATGTCTTAAGGAGCCGTTTTAATTTTTTTTTAATGAATTTATAATTATTTTTAAAATATACATTTTTTCAAAGCTGATAAAACGTTTTAAAATACCGTTTCTAGAAGATAGCAATGATTGATTCTAACCATTAAATTTTTTCGGTTGAATGGGTCGATAAAGTGAGTAAGGAATTAGTCAGTTGGACTTACTATTCTCAAATGTTCACGCGAATCGAACATCATCTGATCTCGTCTGAGTGTAGTATCTGTATTTACACGTACATTAAGTACCTATACGAGTTCGTACACAAATTATAGTATTCACATGACAAAATTTAATTTTGTTTATTTCGTTGTATATTTAATTTATAGAAATTTTACAGTACAATCGCAGTTATGTATACCTACCTTGCATTCCGTGACAGTCGACGAACAAATCTCTCAGTTCCGATTTTTATCGAATAATAGTATAAAAGTTATCGTTCGCGACAAAAAGTTTATACTTACCTATGAAAAAATTCGCTCAATTTTTCAAAAAAAAAAAAAAAAAAACGGATTCAAAATGTTCAAAATGTTGGTTGTTCTTACAGTTACAGATATCGACTGCGCAAAACGCCACAAACTAAAATGTAAATACGTTTATATTTTTATTACATTTTCGGGTCTATCGTACATATTATTCTCGTCGCACTTCGGTACGATATTATGTAGTTCGGTCGGATAAAAAAAAAAAAAAAAAAAACACGATTATCAAATACAATTTCGTCTGAATTCCGATTGGTGATTACCGCGTATTAATAGACACGGAGGTGACTTTTTTCCATAGAATAACAGCACGACACAGAGCATAAACGAACTTTTTCTCATGTGCCTCGTATTTTCCTTTAATAATAACACAGATAACATGAAAACAGATTGTGCACTCAGCGGTAAACAAAAAACTGGCCAGCTCGTGCTGATAATGAACTCGCCAAAAGCAGTGTGACTATGTCAACGGATCAAAATTATTTAATGTGTCATATAATATGTGGTAACACTGATATCGATATTATCAATGTACCGTCAGATCAAAATAACAACAAAGATAACATTTTATCTATGTAATTTTCAATTAAATAACAAACTCATGTCTGAGAGACTGTACCTACTAACTATTTACATATAATATGTACATTATTTGTGTTTGCCAATATAATATGTTGTATTTCATGTTATCTGTGGTGATGTGAACTAAAAGTTTTACCTAACTAAATCCAATAGTTCTGCGTTAATATCTGTGGTCACACTGATTTTGGCGATCCAATTAGAACACCGTATTAATTTTTTACATTGGTTGTATGGGGAATGCACAATCTGTTTTCATGTTATCTATGATAATAATAAGTAATTCTTTAATTACTTGTATAATAGTCACCTCGACTTGTTCAGAAGACATTTTAAACTCGTAATATTAATAAAAAGCTTCAACAAATATAATTTTATTTGCAATCAAAAAAACAATTACAATTCCATATTTTATTTTATTTATTTTATTATATATTTTTTATTTTAAACGGGCGAATGCCCAATTACATTACAAGATTAAAAGTAAATTTTAACAAAGTGATAAAGATAATATATAAGTATAGTTAAATGATAATGATAATAGGTATATAAATACAGTAGGCAAAAGATAATAATTTTACATAAGTAGAGTAAATGAAAAAAAAATATATATCCATAAATATAATTAAAGATTCCAAAGTAAGAAATTACAGTAAATCTTAAACGAATATAGGTTAGGTGAAATGAACAAATAAATTTCAAGGTAATTTACACTTTTAACAATTACAGGAGGTGTTACTTGCATAATTAGTTACTTGTTTCTTTAGAAGAAATACGTATTTAGACCGAGTAATGCGAATAGGAGTTAGAAAAGATAATTGACTTAAAAAATTAGGACAGTCAATATTCCCAGATAAAATCTTGTATAGAAGATTTTATTATGATAGTGAAACTATCACAGTATCACGTCTAATGGTATAATTGGCGTGAACACCATAATGATAGTGATAGTACACTATCGTGATAGCAGTCGATAGTACTATCGCGTTTTACTATCACCGTGTGACCGCGGCTTTACGGTTTCGGAAAACGTGAAATAGCGAAAATACCAAAACAGCGGTCACGCGGTAATAGCAAAACGCGATAGTATTATCGGCGCGATCACGATAGTGTACTATCACAATCATTATGGTGTTCACGCCGATTTTACCATTAGACGTGATACTGTGATACGTTCCTGTACACTATCACGATAGCAGCTGTCACGCGAGCAACTATCGCGTTTTACTGTCACCGTGTCGGAAACCCCGTCCGTGGAATCAAATAAAATGTGTAACATATATATTCATTCCGCGAAAAATCATCTATATTATATATTAGCGTATGCGTTTTATATATAAGATTATTATATTTGTCTCCAAGCGTTTGCGATTTTTTTTTTTTCATTTTCTTTAATTGTTATATATTTTGTACAAAACATTCTGTATAATCTGTACATATATCGTTTGTGTAGTAGGTAGTTTATCAAAACACTGTCATTTGAAAATAATCGAAAAAACCATCAAGAGTTATCGCTATTATACACGGGTAATTACTTCAGTAAAATAACTCCATTTTCATACGTGCAAATAATTAGAAAAACGGGGTTATCGCATAATTATCGATTACCAAAATTCGAAAAAATTGTTAATTTGAACCAGTGGTTGAATTAGAAAAAAAAATAAGGATGGATTCTGAGCCAAGTTCAAAAATCAGCGTTCCGGGACATATTAGAGGTAAAAAGTAAGCCGTGGAGGATTTCGTCCACCACACCCCCTATCCAAAGTTTCTTAACCAGGGGACATTTTAAAAAACATTTTAGATTATTATAGAACACGAATGAGTAGAAAAATCCAACAAATTTTTTTTACATCATCGTTAGGTTACATATTTTCAAGATAGCATATAGTTTAAGCATTCCTCTTTCAAAATAATTTAACACTTTTCCTTTTAAATGAATAATCGAGATGGTTGTAAATGTAGACCGAAATGAAGTTTATCGGTGTCACATTGATTTCGCCATCCTTTAAGGCTTTAGCCGTTCACGGATAATGAAGATTATTTATTACCTATATTGATACCAATAATATGATTTAATAACGTCAACTATTCGACATTTTATATCATGCTTTTTTATCTAAAACCAATTATGTGATAAGGACAAAAAAAAAAACATTCATTTTCGTAATTTCAAGATTTTTCCAAAAATAAATTATAAATTTAAACAATTTTAAATAAAAATTACAACAAACATTGCGTTCCTTGATAAATAAATTAAGGGGTACGCTGTTCAACATGAAAAAAATGAAGAGTAGCTCCGTCCCCCTGCGTCCCTCCCAAAATCCACCGCTGTAATGCGAACATTTCTATGAAATATACCTAATTGGTGGTGGATCATTTTTGAGTGGACTAAAGCGTCCCACACACGATACGATTCGTCGTACGACACATTGTACAATTTGGTTTGATATACGATTTGCCGAACTATCATCGTACGACGAGACCGAGTTTGAGCACGCATAAAATCTATCGTACGACGGGGTTTGATAAACGACCGATTGGAACGTGTCTGGACACGCTGTATACGATCGACGATTCGATTTTCAAGTATTTAGGCTCATTGTCGAGTAATTCGTGAACTATATCTGCATGCGCATGCATGGTTATAAATGCACGTGTGAATATGTATTACGTTGTAGTAGCTAATTTTACGCCATTTTCTAGGCTTCTTCTTTTTTCCCGAATCCAATAGTAATGCAAAAAGTATTTACTTCTATACTAGCTTTGGTTTTTTTTTTCACATAGGGTTTTTTTTTACGAATATTTAGTATGTAATTCCTATGAATTCCTACGATTGGATTTGGAATACCTACGACGAAATTTCCATCACAAAATACGAATTTCTATGGGCGGGACTGGAGAAATTTCGTCGTAGGAATTCCAAATCCAATCGTAGGGAATTCATAGGAATTACATACTAAATATTTATAAAAAAAAAAAAAAAAAAAAAAATCGTAAAAGGTTGAATGGGTGGGGTTGGAGAAATGCACGTTTATTTACCTTTCACGAATAGCCGACTGACAATACGATTTGACCGACTGAAGCAACTTTTTAGCTAGTTACGCCCCTGTGTATATATATATATATATAATAATATAATATCTGTATTTAAATGTGTGTAAAAAAATAATTTTCAATATTACACTATAGGTACATTAGTGATAAGAGTATAATCGTTATCGTAGTTATGATTATTATTTTCTGTATGCAGTGTTATAGATTGTTTACCTAGATAATATACCCAAAATAAACAACATTAACATGATCATTTTTAATTTACCTATCATACGAATATTTAACTCAAATATGTAATCTACTTTTTAATTGCTAGTTAATCTACTGACGATCTTTAAATTATTTCTTAGATTCTAAAAGGAGCAAGGAATCTTTTCGATTTTAAAATCATGGGTTTTATTATAATTATCATTTTTGTATATATACCTATACTTACACTTTTTCGGATAGAAGAAGTGGCGTAAGAATTTGTGGTAAAAAGATGGTTTTATGGAAAATCCATTTTCTAGTTAGTACATTAAAAAAGTCATTTTTTAAATTTATCCAGTAGTTTTCATAAGCGTAAAGGAAAACAACCATTTATAACGGTAAATATTAAAATAACAAATAAAGTTGTTGTCATGGTTTTTGTTTTTTATTAATAAATATTATTATAGAGAACTTCGCTCTAAATCGCTTTTAAAATACAATTATTTATCTTTGCTTTGGAATCTAAAATAATAATAATACACTATCCACGGACCAACTTCCACTAGGTACATATGTCTAGACAACTATTTATTATTAATTAATCAGTAGGTTACCAATTATATATAATTTTTAGATAATTAATATCATATAGTAAGTATGTACTGAACAGGACGCTATACACACACGCGTTTTAAGAGGTTTGCTAATTTTATCAAAAATTTCAAAAAAAATTTGAAATTGATAAATTTATTTATCGGTATTCCCATTAATTTATTAATATTAAGAGGACACTACACTCATAAATTTTCGTAGCGAAATAGTACTTTCGTAGTTCAAATGCTATTAAATCTGTAATAAACATCGAAACACGAATTATACCTACACCATTTAAAAGATGAAAATTGAGGCGTATACCCAAAACATTATTTACGACTATACTACTGAAAATAATGTTATAATACCACATTTATCGATTCTGAGCTAAGCGAGGAATGTATTGATTTTAAAACGATGTGTTTATTTTTTATGTCTGTGTGCATTTTCTTGGTGAACAAAATCAACAAGAATATGATATAGGTATGCGACCTTCCTTCTTGAGAGGCCGCAACGCCAACGAAAAATCGACCTAAAAGCGTGACAAAACTGTGAGACTTTGAAATGTCGGATTCAAATTCTGAAAACTGTTTTGAATTCATCAGTTTGTCTTCTAGAGATCGATCGAGGCGTTTATTTTTATTTTATTTTTTAGTCGTGTTTTTTATCATTAAAAATCACGATTTTTAAACATTGATTATATTTTAATCTGAAATAATAAAGAAAAATGCCTCGATCGATCCCTAGAAGACAGACCGACACATTCAAATATGTTTACAGATTGTAAATCCGACTTTCCGAAATTCCACAATTTTGTCACGCTTTTAGATGGAAATTTCGCGATTACACAACAATAAAAAGTGTAACGGGTACGGGGCTATTTTTAGATTAATTTTAAAATGTACATAAATATTTCTAAATTGTTAGATTTTTATTTTTCATAATAATTCTTAAAAATTGCCTATATAGAACCCCTTGAAAATCGCAGGTGTTGCGGCCTCTTAAGATGATGATACTATACTACACACTCATTTTAGCAGGGAGTCAAAACGGGTTAAAATTTTTCGGGTTTCGGGTTACGGATTTAAACCTGTTAAAATTTTTCCGGGTTTCTGATACGTGGTTAAAAAACGGTTTTAATTTTTTCCGGGTTCCGGGTTCGGTGTTGAAAAACGGTTAATATTTTTTTTGGGTTACGGGTTTCGGGTTTAAAATGTGTTAAATTTTTTCCGGGTTACGGTTTTCGGGTTTAAAACTGGTTAAAATTTTTTTCAGTTGACGGGTTTCGGGTTAAATTTTTTC